>JAOQMS010043746.1:0-11325 GCA_027563885.1 Erythroxylum longipes
AAACTAATCGAAATTCTGATATAAAACAAAATCTTGGCGATTCTTGTAAACAAAATATTTCTGAATAAAAGTGGGCCTAAAATTTTTGATTATTAATTTGCACTTATAAAAAAAATATATACCGACTTTTGACTGTTTAGTGATGTGGCACACTACCCTCGCGGGACACGGATTCGGATATTACCATCGATATCGGGTTCGGGTCCAGCGAGAGTGGGGTGTTACAAGCCAAGTCCCATACTTGATTGGAGCTTAAAGAAATCATTTTACTCTTTCATTGCTTTCATCCATTCTTCTTTAGCAGGGCCAATAAGAGCCTCATTTATATTCCTTGGCTCTTCTTCCTTTTGTGGAACAATCATATTAATTTCTCCTTCAATCTCAAAACGATGTCGGGGAATTATTCCTCGATTACTTTGTCTTAAACGAGATTCATCATAAACTAATTCATGATGGATCTGATTGCTCTAACTCGGATCAGTCATGATAGAGAACCTTTCTATGGAATTGCTCCCATTTGTTTGAACTTCCTCAACTTGATTCTTCGTAACAGAATCATTCTGATCAAGCGTCTCATATAACAATAGGTTTTTACCTATTTCGCCTTGTTTGGAAAATCATTCTCCAAGAATATTACATCTCGTGATTCAAATTCAGTTACACCTTTATTACCTTATTCACCAATGAACACATGTACTTTTGAGTGTTCAGAGTATCTAATAAAAATACTTTTTCTCCCTCTTGGGCCTAATTTCTCATGTTTGTGAGAGAGATCATGAACATAGGCTGCACACCCCCAAGGTTTGAGACTTGACATGTCAGGTCTCTTACCAGTCCACAACTCTTATGGTGTGCTAATAACTGATTTCGTGGGCACACGATTAAGTACATAGGTGGCTATTAGCAACACATCACCCCAAAAAGTGATTGGTAAATTGGCTTGGGCCATCATGGACCTAATCATTTCTAATAGCGTCCTATTTCGTCTTTCAATGACTCTATTTTGTTGTGGGGTTCTAGGAATTGTTAGTTGCCTGTCTATTCCTTTCTCATCATATAAAGCCTTGAATATGTCAGAAAAGTATTCTTGTCCATAATCAGTTCGTAATGCTTTTATTTTCTTATCTAATTGATTCTCAGCCAAGTTCATATATTTTATGAAGCAATCAAATGCTTCCGATTTATGAGAAATCAAATAAACATGACTATATCGAGTATAGTCATCTATGAAGGTGATGAAATAAACAGCCCCACGTCTAGCCCTTACGTTCATTAGACCACAGATGTTAGAATGAATTAATTGCAATGTATATAAAGCTCGAGTTCCCTTTACAAATGGCTTTCTTGCCATTTTACTAGCTAAACATTGCTCACATGTAGGTAGATCTACTTGATTTAGATTACCTAAAAGTCCTTCTTTAGCTAATCGACTGATTTGATTTTGACCAAAATAACATAGTCAAGCATGCCACAAAGTTGCAACATTGTTGGGATTACTAGATGTAAATAATGAATAAATAATAATATTATTTCCTTAAACACATCCAGTACTAGAAAACCATCACATAAAAAACCATGACCATAATAAATAGATCCAAGATACAAATCCATTCCACCGCTGTGGAAATTTATATTGAAACCAAGTTTAACTAATATCAACACAGACAAAAGATTCCTACAAATCTATGGAGCATATAATACTTTATATAGGATAAGGGGTTGCCCTCCACGCATATCCAATTTACACGTACCAATTCCTTGTACAGCAACTCTGAAATTGTCACCTATATAAAGCCATCGACTACTATGTGGGAGTTTACGAAACCCAACGAAGGCATCACAATCCTTCGCTATATGGTTGGTTGCTCCTGAGTCTGCAATCCACAAAGAATGTGATTCAGTTAGAAAAATAGAACAAAAAATATTCACAGAACAAATGTTTGTACTATAAAGTTGTACCTTCTTGGGCTCGGTATAATCTCGAGCAAAGTGGCCCTTATTACCACAATTATAACACTTCACATGTTTCATGTTCTTCTTCTTAAAGGAACGCTTTCCCTTTCCACGTTGGTTGCGTTTTTTCTTCTTGGATTCTTGAGGGGAGTGGTTAAATTTCTTATTCTTTTTCCACTTATGTCCACCATGATGTTTGCGTTTCTTGGTCATAGCTCCATGTGAGTCAGAATTAACTGCATATGCCTCAAAAGACATCTTTGAGGCTTTAAGATACTCTTCCTCTAAGATGAGATGCCTTGTAGCATCTTCTATTATCTTGATGTTCTCATTATGAGTTAGATGCATCTTGATATGCTCCCCACTTTGAGATAGTGAACGAATCACAGCTTGTACTTGTTGGTTGTCAGAAAGCTCATGACTAACATCACTTAACTCACTTACCATGTTGGACATTTGCCTCAGATACTTTTGCATTGAATCATTTGGGCACTTCTTATAGGTATCAAACTTAATTGTAAGTGACCTCACTTTGTTCACTAAAGCACCTCCAAAACGAGCAGCCAATGCGGATCACATGTCCTTTGCAGTTTTAAATTTACGGAGCTCTCGCATGATATCATTATCCATGCTACTAAGCAATGTGATGCGAGCTAAAGAGTTCTTCTTTTTCCATAATTCATATGCATCACGGTCCCTCCTATGCTGGGCCATAGTGCCCTCCTCAAGAACTTCCATAGTTAGGTTTAATGGTTCAAGAGCCTCTTGCTCCTCCAACACATATTAGATTTTCATACTCCAGATTTCATAATTGTCTCCATTGAGTTTCTCACCCTTATTGAGTTCAGTAACAATATTCTTTCACGCAATAGCCATTTTGAAACACTAAGTTTCTATAATAAGAAAGAAATAGATATACACGTTAATGTCATATTAATCGTTCGTAGAGTAAATAATTCGATCACAATTGTTTATGAAATCAAAAGTCCACTAATGTGTTCAATTATCATTCATACAACAATTGAATCCTAATCAGCTTACTCTAGACGAATTCCATATATATCAAGACTTTGTTCTTATAATAATAACATATTACATTAAATGTGTTACAACCTACAAACAGTCTATAGGTAACAAACCTTACACGGAAATGAGTTCACAAGTTCGCGTGACATAGTTTGCGAAGCTCGATGTACAATAGCTTTTACTATTTCCATTGGAAGTCCTATAGGATACAAAATCCTAATCAACTTCCTTCTACTCATCTCTTTAATAAATGTCATCACTAACAAATTATAAGTCTTCTTGTTAGGCATATTATTCCAGAGCATTCGTAACAGTTCGCCTTGAGGTTGAGGTAATGTCGTAAGCAAAGTCATATACTTTACTTCAACATCTGCATAAGCTAGACAACCTCCAAAGTATAACTCTTACATCATGTTATTAACTGAAATAACATGTTGTGTTAGATCATCTCCAGAATTTAAATGTATGTTAACTAATTGTACATACATGCTGCTAATACGTCTCTTCTGTGCCTCACATCAAATAAACTTAGGTGTCTACTTAATAATAGACATCTTCTAGAAAAACAAATTTTCAGGAATCAGAAGAGTGCACAAAATAAACAAATTATTTTGTCTCACACATAACGAATTCATGCTCACATAATAGAAATAATTTAATTTTATTAGCAATTTATTGAACTAATCAAATTTTGCTATTAATATCTAATCAATTAGAGACTTATTTCTAATCCAATCATTTGCAAATATGAATAAGTTAAATTGAATTAGAAACTTATTTCTAATTTAAATTATAATTAAACTAATCAATTTATCTTGGTTTAATTAGAAACAAATTTCTATTGAAACTCCTATCTAATTTCAACTAAACAAATTAATATTCATTTAATTAGAAAAGAAACCAACGAAATTAGTTTATTTCTAAGTTTAATCTACTTTCAAATAAAAAAATTAGTATTTATTTAATTAGAAAATAAACCAATGAAATTAGTTTTTTTCTAAGTTTATTTTAACTAAAAAATTAGTTTAAATTTTTTTATTATATATATAATTATTTTAATTAGAAACTAATTTAACTAAATTAATTAGTTTGTGTAAGTTAGAAAACCTATTTCTAATTTTAATTCAACAAAAATAAACTTATTAGCATTTGTAACTGTCCGGATCACCCGCTTACAGATATTGTCCACTTTGGGCCTTGAGCAAGCTAAGCCTTCACAGTTTTGCACTTCCCACCTATTGGGAAAATGCGTCTTGTGAGGGAGAGGTTTCTATAGCTTTATAAGGCCTATTTCGTTCCCCTCTCCAACTGATATGAGATATCACATTCTACCCCCTTATAGGCCCAATGTCCTCGTTGGCCCATAGGCCTGGATCTACCCCCTGAAGGCTCAGCTTCCTTATTGGCCCACAGGCCTGGATTCACCCCCTTAGAGGCCCAGCGTCCTTGCTGGCATACTGATTCGAGTATTGGCTCTTATACCAATATTAGAAAATTATGAAACAAAGAACATAATCACATAGATTATTAAAACAGAATCTTTGTATATGCATAAATAACAAATAATCACGTACTTGAATTTTTTTGTTGTATTTCTACCGTTTAAAGAATTGTTATACAGATCTTTATTTCTTCTTGTTCTTCGTACGAAGAAAAGCAAGCCAGAAGAAGAAAACACACGTAGATTTCAACTTATTCTTTCGTTCGTTTGATTTTTACATACAAAACCATTAATTACCTTTTGTAGCGATTTAAAGAACATTTACCATTATACCCTTCGTGGGTGTATATGATTCAATACTATGCTTGATTCCAAGAAAACATACTCGGTGGGGTAGCAACATTCCGGGTTTTGCAAATGCAGGGCATATTCCAACACCTTGCGATTGTATAGGGCATTAGTACTGATAGTTGCATTAGAGGCATCTTTTCACCTTATTGGTCTCTTCATCAACGGGTATGGTCCGCACGAGCTTAGTACTTGGTGGCCACTCTTGTCCCTTTCGTCAAGCTTTTTGCTGTTGGGGCTGTCCTTTTTCCCCTTAAACTATACGATATGGCTGTCATTCTTTGAAACTGAAAATTCTGCCCTTCTCTGTGTCTCAGGACAAAATGAAGAGCACTTCTCCGTTAGATAATGTGAAAAAATAAAAAAATTAATAAATAACTTGAGAGATTTGTTCCATTTGTTTGCTTCTAATCCTATCCTTCAAAAGATCATTTTATTGCAACGGGGTTATATCGTGAGATCATGGCCTTGCCAGTAGCTAGCTTTAAGTTTAATTATAACATTTGATAGTGAATTGAATAGATTATATGTTGTAATTATATATGTATATGTTAAGTCAACCTATACAATACAACCCGGATAATCCTTGGACAACATGTATACGATACAACCTGGATAAGATGACCCCCAAAACAGAAAACTAATATGGCAGAGAGTTAGAAATGAGCTTTAAAATATTTGGGGGTCCTATAGATTTGGCGTCAAACGCATTCATACCCTCTATTATTGGCATTGATTCAAATCGAATTAAAATCAGTTTATATACTATAAAATGTTATAAAAAAGTTTAAATCAAACACTACATCTTTTAAGGATAATCAATACTTTTCGAAGTCTTTCCAACTTTTGCACATCTTTTAAGTTAATTCTTTCAACGACACGTGCCAGTATGGGCAAGTGACAAAGAACTTGATATTTTTATTGGTTGAGTTTCTTATCCATTTTAAATTATATTTTGGAAAATAAATAACGCAAATGATTATTAAAGTAAAGTCTATACACAAAAAAATTATTTCATATTTTATCAATTGAATACATTGTTTTAAACTCTTAGACACGTTTAATGTGTTTTGAATCATTGAACTGGGCCTCGAATTGGTCCTTGAAGTCTGATTCTAATTTAAATTCCAATCAATTTGGGTTTATTTTATTTTATTCGAATCAGATTTAAGTAAAATTGTCATCCCCAACATATCACTCTTTGGATTTAATAGCTTCTTAAAAGAAAATTAGTTCTTGAAATATAGAAGTCAACATTGTCTTGTATTTGTATAAATTTTATTTAAAGACCTCCATTTTGTAGGAGGTTTTTCTTCATTAAAAATAGCTTAATGAAAATTTTGAAACATCATCAAAATTGTTGAATGTTGGTGAATTATAACCTTCATCATAAGTGTTTACATGTTCACCATCTTTTATTAATGCTTCTACACATATTTGTATATTCTTTCAATTTTAAGAATTTTATGATCAAATATGATGTCACGATTAATTAGTAACTTCTTGGTAAAAGGATTATAAAATCATTATTTCTCAATTTTGATATTATACCAAAAAAATAACTGTCTAACTTTTTTTCCCTATTTTTGGGATTATATATATAATATAATATAATATAATCAAAGATTTGGAAATGTGTTACCTTTGTTTTCTACGTATATAGTGTTTAAAATCGTATCTATTTCTTCAATATTATTATTAAACACCAATTAAGAAGAAATATTGATGGATAAATTGCTTATACCCAAAAATTCTTTAGAAGATCTTTGGATTTTAGCATGTCCGTTTGATAAGTCAATAATTTATATATGATTTTGGGATGAATTGGAACTAATTTGACTTATTTCTATGTGAATTTTGAGCTTTATTTGGTTAATTCTTACACATTTCAACTTTATTACTTAATAGATGCAAATGGATAAATTTTGGGGCAAGAGGTGTAAGGCCCCAAATTGTACCCTAGTTGAAATGTTACATATGCTTGAAAGTATATGCACTAGAAATTGTGATATGATTGTCAATTTGCATATGTCTTGAATTTTAGTTAATGGATCATACTTAGTAAGTTGGGATTAATTAATACCATTAGAGAATTGAGGTATTAAAATGGACATTTAGAATAGGAAAATTGTTAAGTGGCAAGATAAGTTGGTATATGAAAATTAGTATGATTAAGCCTATACTTTGAATGACATTTGGCACCATTGGTTGATTGATAAATGGACCAATGATTATGTGACAAGTAGACCAATTTTGGAGTGACACGTGGACTGATTTTGTAGGTGACTAATGCCAACATCTTAAGGTGAAAAATGGCACTTTAGACTTGTAACATGTGGAGCTTTAGAATGGTGACATATGTAGCTTTACAAATGATGACATATGTAGCCTTATAATTGGTGAAATGTGTAGCCTTATAAGTAGTGAGACATGGAGGCTTAAATGAATGACATGTGGAGCCTAAAGTAAGTGACAAATGGACCAATAGAATAGTAACATATGGACCAATAGAAGGATAACATATGTGCTAATAGAATGGTGACACATGGACCAATGGAATGGTGACATATAGACCAATGGAATGGTGACACATGGATTAGTTTGACTTTCTTTGAATTTTCTAGAGAAAATGGATGAAAAAGGCAATAGAGTGAGAGTGAAGGTCGGGCATAAGGTTAGAAGAGGGAGAAAAACGAAAATGAGAAGAGAGAAAAAGGGGAAGAGAAGAGGAGAAGGAAAGAAGTTATCAAGGTAAGTTGAAATTCTGGTTTCAATTTCATCTTTCTCTTTCGATCTGTCTTTCATATCCTTAGAGCACGAATTTGAAGAAAATCATAGAATGAAAGTTGTAGATATAGGTCTTAACTTGACCTTTATGAAAGTGTCTTGAAAAAATAGTGACTAGAGATTGAGCTATGTTTGTTTCCCTAATACTGCCTATGACAGACCCTTATGTAGGAACCTTGTATTATTTCCTAATTTTTGAGGGCTTTAGAACCCGAATTAGTCAAAGTATAAAACATGAAAAATGATTATTGATGTCTTAGTAATGCTTATCTGAAACGGTTTAGTTCGAATATGTCTTGATAATGATTTATTGTGGTTTGAGGATTTGTTGCAAGTCTTTTTCTTACCAGAAATAGAACAGAATTTGGATGGAGATTATATTTTAAAGGTAGATGCTGTTTGTGTAATTTTTGGATATAAAAAGACTAATGGAAGTCTAGTTTTAGGGGGGCATAAGAATCATGGCATTCGGATCTTTTTAGAGAGAGGTGTGATTAAAAGAAGACAGCTTGTTCATAAAGAAACACTAGGAAGAAGAGGATGTAAACCTTGCTCATAAGGTTAGGTTAGCTTGATGTTTGAGGAGACATTGAGCTGAACTAGTAAGTGATTTATTGAACTATTGAAATATGGTAGAATAACATTTATGATGATTGATCAGTGGTGAATTTGGTTGTAGTATTGGTGTTGAATATGTGCTGGGAATTTAATGAATGGATTGGTTATGTTTTGTTTTGATTTTGATGCTTGAAAGACCATAATTTGTGAACTACCAAACGAATGATTTGAATTGGAATTGGAATTAAAGATGAATTGATGAGGAATTGAAGTATTTTTAAGGTGTAATTAAGGTATAATTGAAAGGTGTCAAAATTTGGAAGAAAAGTTGAAGGAAAGTAAAGGGAAACTTTTGGTTCGTGGGAATTGTATTGGTCCCTTCCCACGATCGTGGAAATCCTTGATAGTGAGAAAGAATTGTGTTTTATGTTCTTGCTGAATCATATATGGATAAGACAATATACATTGGTGTAATTACACTTGATTGGGGGCTTAAAATTTAGTTTGATGTTGAATCAATTAGCTAAGTGTTTGAGTTTATATTCTCAAATGATATTACAAATTAAGGATAGGATTGTTTGATATCAATGTACCTAAAGCTAGAATGTTTAAGTTATTAAAGAAGTGAAGGTGTTCTTATGAATGCAAATGTGATTCAAAGGATATGAACAATGTGAATTACTATCAATGAATGAGAATTGGAGAAATTGTGTGAATATAAAGCATTAATAAACGAATGATGAATGTATGATTAATGAATTGAGGGTAACCAAACTTACATAAGGCATAACCGAATTGCAAACAAGTTATGGACAAGCTAGAATGAATGAATGATCAAGATTTGTGATTAAAGACATATACCCGGGAAGTCAATTGAGCTTACATTGAACATAATACATATACATGTGCATGGTTGAACGATTATATGATCTATCAATTTAGTAATATGTGGATTATGTGTGTATTGTATGATATAGAAGCATAAGTTGACCGATAACATCCAGACATTACCGAATCATTAAGGCAATAACTCACCTGGAGTATACTATGAGTTAACCTAGATGTGTCAACTGAATTATATGAGCTTTTATGTTTTAGTTATATGTGTAGTGAGTTGACTTAGATGTATTTCACTTGTTTAATTTTTACGTATGAAACTGTTATTGGTGTGATTGTGATAATTCCGGACATTGATTGTCCAAGGAGATCATTATTTGGGACTGTATTGGAAGTGCTCATTGTATGTGAATTTGACTGAATAAGTGATGCTTATCATTATTGTTGAATGCCGGACCAAGGTCCGATGATAAATATGAATGTGAATGTGAATGGAATAAGTGATACTCAATTAAGTTGAATGCCGGACTCTGATCCAATGATTGTGCACACCGAATGAAAGTGATTGATAACACATTATGTGAGATGATGCATTTCATGACATTGATGTGCATGATCAAATAAAGGAGTTGTGACTGGAGTGACCAGCTTGAAATAGGCTCGATATCCACAAGTGATATGGCCCAGTACCTGAGATAAGCCCGGTATCTACAAGGGATATGGGTCAGTACCTGAGATAAGCCCGGTATCCACAAGGGATATGGGCCAGTGCCTGGAATAAGCCTAATATTCACAAGGAATATGGGTTAGTACCTGAAATAAGCTCAGTATCTACAAGGGATATGGGTCAATTAATAGGCACTCGGTCACAATAAAATGAAAATGAAAATGGAGTCTCACGTGCATTACATCTATATCTTTACATGTATCATGTGAATATTTGCAAAGAATGACTGAATTGCGTGGATGCAATGATATGCTATGTTTGTGTATATGTGGATGATATGAATGAGATGGAATGAATGATTAGATTATCCTGAAATGACTATGAAATACTTGTGTTCATAACGGATTTGTTGGGAATGCTAATGTTCATAACGGACTTGTTGGAAATGCCTGTGTTCATAACAGACTTATTGGAATATGATGTATTTTGCGATTAGGTACTAAATTCTGAATGATGTGATATATGAGATTTTATTTTAAGTGATATGAAATACTAATTGAACTGTGTTATATACTTGTGATATTTATGTCTGTTTTGAGTGAGCACATCGATGATGGTTCACTCACTGAGTTCATAAACTCACCAAAATTGCACCATTGTTTTTCAGGTTTAGGAGAAATCTAAATAGTCTAGTTGAAGTAACTTCTGCATTTGGATATAGGTCAATGTCGGGATCAGTTGTACCTGCAAATGTCTTAGTTATGTTGTATTAAGGATTGTATCTCTCAACTATTGTATAATGGACATATGAATTTTGGAAATGTAATGACATTTAAGACTGTATATGTTTGTGAATAAATATGGAACAATATGATTATTGGAATGTCTTAAGTCATGTGCTATGAATTAAAAAGTAAAAAAAAAGAATTGATTTAACCGTCTTAACATGCCATTTTCGTAGAGTATGTTCCTAAATATCCTTTGGTATGTTGGGTGTATGCTTTATGGGAGTGGTATGTTACATTTTGGTATCCCAAATTGTACCCTAGTTGAAATGTTACATATGCATAAAAGTATACGTACTAGAAATTGTGATATGATTGTCAATTGCATATTTCTTGAATTTTGGTTAATGGATCATACTTAGTGAGTTGGGATTAATTAATACTATTAGAGAATTGAGGTATTAAAATGGACATTTGGAATAGGAAAATTGTTAAGTGGCAAGATAAGTTGGTATATGAAAATTAGTATGATTAAGCCTATACTTTGAATGACATTTGGTTGACAAATGGGCCAATGATTATGTGATAAGTGGATCAATTTTGGAGTGACATGTAGACTGATTTTGTAGGTGACTAATGCCAACATCTTAAGGTAACAAATGACACTTTAGAATTGTACCATGTAGAGCTTTAGAATGGTGACATATGTAGCTTTACTAATGATGACATATATAGCCTTATAATTGGTGAAATGTGTAGCCTTACAAGTAGTGACACATAGAGGCTTAAATGAATGACATGTTGAGCCTAAAGTAAGTGACACATGGTGTAGCGCCTCATTACCATGGGGCACATACCAGAACACCCTGAGGATATTCTAGTACATAACCTATGATAATGGTACTATTAGATCGGAAAAAGAAAGCATGCTATATTTGGAGAAACGGTAGATTTCAAAACTTTTAAGAAATCATTTTTCCAGC
>JAOQMS010043747.1:0-36496 GCA_027563885.1 Erythroxylum longipes
TTTTTTTCTTCTGCTTAGCTTCCACGCCTGCCTTGCTCTTCTACTTTGCGTCTGCGTTCTTTGTATTCTCTCCTTGCTGTGCCGCTACTGTCCCTGCCAAAACAATTAACTCTCTCCCCTGTTCGTCTTCGCCCGCCGCTCCTGTTTCTGCCAAAGCCAACAAAACCAAAAATTAATTCCCCCTTTAAAACCCTGCAGCGTTATTTTTATAATGCTGTAGTGTTAACTGCATTGGGTTAAACGCAACGCAGAATGTTGCGTTAAACGCATGCGCTGCTGTGTTTTACACAGCATATTCAATTTTTTTTTGGCTTTTCAATTTGTTTTAAAAATTTGTCTTTTTAGTCTCTAAAATATATCAATATATCCAACCTAACAGTCAACACAATTTGAACACAATTTGACCATTTTATCTTTAAAATAGGATTGAAATCACATGTAAATACATAAGAGAATATAAGAAAATTCAATCCTATCACATACCAAACACATTTTAATAAACTTATGGAACAACATTTCATTCATTATTGATTGGATCATATTCAGAACATAACATATACATGGTACTTCTTATATACAAGCCTCAAATCCAAAACCAAATTATTTTAACGTTATTACAAACCATTTACATCAAAATACAAGTCATTAACTACATCACAAAAGCAAATTCAAATGTACATCTTATCAAAACAAAACACATCTTTTTTTGGCCATTGCGGTTGTCTTTGTCCCAGTCTTTAAACCTTCTTAACAGAACCTATATGGAGGCAAAACCACCGTGCTAAGCATAAACCTTAATGGGGAATAACTAAACAAAATATGATTTAGCGACTGTTTTCTAACAGTTATCTGACATTCACATATACAGAATATGGTCACATTTTAAAAAATCTTTAATTGTGCATTTAAAAACGCAATCTAATCAATATGTACCCCGGAATAGAATATGCCAAATCACAACAGGATATATTTGTTTCAGAGCAAAACTTATAATTATCATAACATAATATTCAAATTTCGGAACTGAACTTTAAAGTACTAGAACAGAACTTGTCTTTATATTATTTTAGAACAAAACTTAGTTATTTCAGAATAGAGCTTGATTATATCAGAACTGAGCATGTAACAAAATACAAAACAAATTAGCCTGCTAATCCTTTTTACATAAATGGGTAATAACACCAAAAAAATAGATACCATGTTTGGTATTTGAAACAAAAAAGACTTAAGTCTCTAAAACAGAAGACACAAAAGTGTCTAAAATCAGAGACACCTTAGTGTCTAGTTACAAAAGACACCTTAGTGTTTAATTACAGAAGAAACTGCTAACCCTTCTAGGCATACCTAGTTACTCACGACTAGGACTCAGTAGTTTTAAAATAAACCATTTCAGATTTCAAAATTTTTATGCAAAAGATACAATGCATATCATATGACTTATTCCATTTCTCTCACATCAGATATAATCATTCACAATTAATCAAACTTAACACGCGTTGTGAACATAACCATTTTCAATCATGCAACAAATTATTCATTAAGTAATTACATATTATATGTAATCACACAAGTTCCCAATTCACAAACATTCACAACTAACACATTACTCTTGTTCTTTAAATCACACTAAAATTCATAAGTAGACTTCATTCCTTTAATTCATTCCAAGTTCCCAAATTAGATACTTTGTTATCTAATAATACCTTCCTTAAGTTATTACTTTAATTACAAATCCAAATTTTATTTAACCTTCATGGTAAAAACCCTACCTACTATCCTTTTCCTGCAGTTTTTTCAGAATTTCTATGGCAAATTTTGGGTCATATTTGTATGACTATTTTTACCTAAAACTAACATTTTTAGATATTAAGTT
This sequence comes from Erythroxylum longipes, assembly GCA_027563885.1. Classification (NCBI taxonomy): domain Eukaryota; kingdom Viridiplantae; phylum Streptophyta; class Magnoliopsida; order Malpighiales; family Erythroxylaceae; genus Erythroxylum; species Erythroxylum longipes. The sequence goes on from JAOQMS010043747.1 coordinate 1,874, forward strand.
CTTCTAAACAAATATTCCTCTATGTCTTAAGTTTCAAAAGAAACAAAAATCATTCAATTTGGTTCCTTATTCCATGAGTTATATCCAAAATACGACAGATTGTGCACGATCATATGAAGGGCTAGTGCACATGATCGTGTTTGTGCACGATCGTGCACTCCCATTATTGAAGGATTAATTCACGATAGTAGGTTAGTGCATAATGATTGAATGATTAGTGCATCATCGTGCTTCTGCACGATTGTACACCCCTGATGTGCACTCAAATTTGTCAAACTCATATCTATCAATTCTGATATCCAAAAATTTCAAACTTTATACCATGAGAAAGTTAAGAAGACAAGATACAACTTTTATGAGGACAACTTTATCTAATTTGGCCTGCATTAATACAGTTTAATCATTGAAAACATGACATAAATTTTTGTCAGGAACAGTGCTTCAACCTATGCCAGCACTAATGATGCTATCATGTAAAGGCCATATCTCTTTCATTTGAAGTTCAAAAATTTCATGTTATATACCGTTGAAAAGCTAAAAGGGTAAGATACAATTTTTCTGAAGACCACTTTGTCCGATTTTGCCTAAACTAATACAGTTTATTCGTGGAAGTCAGAAACACTAATTCTATCCAGAGGAACCATACCATCTAATGAATATCCAACATGGATCACGTTTCTAACCACAATTCTTCATTAATTCAGTACACATTTATCCACTTCAAACATCAAACAATACGTGTTCTATCATGATACCAAGTTTAGTACACATTTACCTCTTTAAACTTTAAAGGGCACTTCAACGATCAAGCCAAACCAATACTTCCAAGCAATCAGCACATCTCTAGGTTTAATGTGAAAATTTCAGTATTAGCAACCAATAGTACAAAAAATTAGTAGAACCTTTTTCTAGATCCAGTACCTTAACAAAACTCAAGTGATGGCAATCCAAAATTTAGAAAAAATTCTAGAAGTTAGAGAGGTAATGAGAGGTTTCGGTAGAGAGGAGCAAAGTGTAGAGAGACGGTTGTAGAAACTTCTTGTAAGGTTAACAACTAAGTGGCTAGGTGTCTCAATTATGCATTGGCACATGACACCAATGCATGTATCACATTTGCCCTCCATTTAAGCTACCAAGTCACACATCTATTAGGCCATTTGTTACTTAATGAACGCTGCCATGTGTCATTAAATGATTAGTCCACATGTTACTCCAAAATTGGTTCACTTGTCACATAATCATTGGTCTATTTGTTAATCAACCAGTGATGCCAAATGTCACTAATTCATAGGCTTAATCATTCAAATTACCATGCACCAAATTATCTTACCCTTTGACAATTTTCCTAGTCCAAATGTACCTTTCAGTACTTCAATTTTATAATGATATCAATTAATTAATTCCAAATCACTAAGTATGATCCATTAAACTAAAATTCAAGATCAAACCAAAATTCGAAACATATACAACTTACAATCATGTCAAAATTTAACACCTATCACATATGCCTTTGTGAACATGTAACATTTCAACTAGGGTATAATTTGGGGCCTTACATTAAGTGGTTCATACATGTTAAGAGAAGACACCTTGATGCTTCAGTGAAAAGATGCGAGAGGATTATATTTAAAGACTATAGAAGGCAAAAAATGAATTCTTTAGATTATACTTAAAGACTATAAAATGAAAAAATGAATGCTTAAGAAGAACTAGGGGAAGTTATCAAAAATGATATGGCTCTACTATAACTTAATGAGGATATAGATTGCGATAGAAGACTTTAGCATAATAGGATACGAATAAAGGATCTCATATAGAGAGGTCTTTCTCATTCTCTAAGATCTTTTAAACTTTTTCCATAGATTCTTTTGTTTTATAGTTAACCTTAATATTTTAATTACATAATACATCACTCCTAGTTATTTAGCCTAGGCAATTTCTTACTTCATCTAATTACTTTCTTGTAATGGGTGGTTTGGTTTATTCTTGTACTTATCTTTTTTCTAGTTTGTATATTTATTTACTTATTTTATCTTGTATTGTTTATCTTTACCATGTTTTATATGTAATATATTACGTATTCCATTACATATTGTTATATTTTTATTTATTCATATTTATTTATATTTTATAGTATCATTATTTGGCATTCCATGTGAGTCTATCGAAAATAACCTCTTTACCCAGTAAGGGTAAGGTTGTGTACTGCTAGACCTTCCCAAACCTTACGTTTTAATGGGACTCTCACTAAGTGTTGTTTTTGTTATAGTTGTTGTCACACATTAAGATACTTATTGAGGCATTAAATGGCCACTAATGTGTTACCTTCAGCTTTTTCCAAAGCTACCCTCCTCTTATGTATTACCTAGATAACATATTTATTATTATTACAAGTGACATATAACAATTAGATCTTTTAGCAAGGAAAAAGAGTTAACTATATTGATTATAGTAACCTAAAACATTCATCATGAAGGACTTGTAATAATTGATAACAAATTATATTGGCTGTAATGAATTATCCTCTAGAAGGCTTGCGTAAACCTTTTTCGCCTCTCCCTAAGAATCCTTTGCTTCTAAGAACATTGATTCTAGTATGTGATTTATGCAAAAGAATTACCAAATTGTCACAATGTCATCATTCAATAGTCATAGGAAAGTGCTTTAAATTTTTCTCAAATATGCCCCCTAAGGCATACAAAAATAGTTATTTATTTCAACTTACCAACTCCTTTGATCTCTAGAAATCTTTTCTGCAACATATTTATGTAATCTTATAATAACATTATAATTATGACTCTCAAACTTTAAATTTAAGTAATGAGAATTTAAGCTATTAGAGGAAGTCTATGAATCAAGCACAGTTCAAAATGATAATGAAGATGCAAACTAGTAAAGGGTGCATATTGAAGCCAAGCCTACACGCAAACCTCTAGATAAGAGAATCAAAATGATAATGTAGGGAGGGATGGAGGGAGAGAGAGGGAGAGGGAGAGAGGGAGAGATGAATAAACTTGTTACCACTATATCTAAAAGTGTGGTTCTATTATTCTCTTCTATGCTTTTTCTTTAAGGCCAGTGTGTAAAAGAGAAAAACAACACAAAAGCTATAAAAAACCCTTTACCATATGAGGACCTACAGAAATGCATAATCATAGCTTTTTTAAAACTTCTAAGTGGATATGTAGACAAAACTATGATAGGCTTCCAATTAAGCTTTTCTACTTGAAAAGGAAGAAAAAAGGGCCTAAACAACTTAGATGAGAGCAATAAGGCTAGATATTAGAGGAAAAGTCCATTCCTAGGATTTTTATTGAAGGGTTGTTTTCTACAGCTTGTTATTTCGACTTTTTTTTTGGCTTTCTAGTAAGATTCTAGAGGGTTGATAAAGCATGGTTATTATGGTAGGATGTCAAGTCAGGGTATATTTTGTTGGCAAAAGGGACTGGGGGTGGTATGCCTAAAGTATTGAATAAAATGTGTGTGAGGAGAGTGGCACCTCTCAAATGTTGCTTATGTTTACCTTTCTTATCAATTTTCACCTCTAGTGAAAGGATTTGCTCTACTGGCAGCAAATTATTCATATTTATTTTCTTCTTTTCCTCTATTTCTTTCTCTTAAATCCTACTTTTAATTCTTATTCTTTTATGTTATTGAGGGATCTAGCAAACTACTTATTGCTTAAGAACAATCATGTGAAATCCAAGAAACCATAAATGCAAATGTATCATTTGAACTTTCGCATCTTATAAAAGAATTTTAACATATAGATACTCGTTCATACCTAATAACAATTAATCAATAATTTCTAAATGAATACCATCATATATAAGTATACAATAATAATAACAATAACAACAACAATAACAAAACCCAGTGAGAGTCCTGGTGATATGCAGTGTTTGAGGAGATCCAATAGTACGGAACATTATTCCTAACTGGTAGAGAGATTGTTTCTTGACATACCCACAAGAAAAAAAATTATATACACATTAAAATAATAAGAAAAAAAGAAAAAACAAACAAGATAATAAAAAATGCCTATAAATAAAAATAAAATATGTATTAAAATAAATAATACAATAAATATAGAATAAGGTACAAAGTAAAAATAAAACATAACTAAGTAAATAAATATACACACAAGAAACAAGATAAGTACATAAATCAAACAAGCCATTACTAGAAAATATTTAGGCTAAGTAACAGAATATTTAGGCTAAATAACTAGGAAGAAAGCACTACATATTAAAAGTTTGGGTTAAATATAAGACATAAGACTTAAAGAAAAATGCTTAAAAGACCTAAGAAAATGAGGACTTCTTTATGTAAGACCCCTTTATTCGTATCATAATTTTTCTATTGAGGGTCATGTCTTTGGTAAGCTCTAATAGGGTCATATTGTTCTTGATCACTTCCCCCGAGTTCTTCTTAGGCCTTTCTTTTTTTCCTCTTATAATCTTTAAATACAATCTTATCATACCTTTTCACAGGAGCTTTAGTGTGTCTCCTCTTAACATATCTGAACCACTTAAGCCTTATCTCTCTTAGTTTTCCATTAATATTAGTCACTTTTAATTTGTGTCTTACCATTACATTCCTAACCTTATCTTTTTTAGTAAGGTTGAACATCCAACAAAGCATCCTCATCTCTACCACCATTAGCTTATGATTATGCACCTATTTGATGGGTTAACACTCTGTCTCATAAAGCAGGGTTATCCTAATCATTAAATAATATAGTTTACCTTTAAACTGGAGTGGTATTTTCTTGTCACATAAAACTCCTAATGCACTTTTCCATTTAAGCCACCCTGATATGATACAGTGAAATATGTCTTCACTGATCTCTCCATTACTTTGGATGATAAATCCTAGATACTTAAAACACTGTTTATGTGGTATAACTTTTGAACCAACTTTACCTCCACATCAGAAGCCACCCTATGGCCCGAAAAGTTACACTCTAAGTACCTAGTCTTAATCTTGCTCAATTTAAAACCCTTTGACTCTAACATATTTATACAAAGTTTTTGCTTGACATTGACACAATCTTTTGTCTTATACACGAAAAAATGTCATTAGCAAACAACATACACTAAGGAACATCCCTTTAGATATTCTTAGTAATCTCATTCATCACTATTGGAAACTAAAAAGGGCTCAATGAGGAGCCTTGGTGTAGCCTAATATCGATAAAGAAGTGCTCTGTATCTCTTCCTATCATCCTTACTCTAGTTCTTACACTTTTACAAATCCTAATAAGTTGTATATAAGTAATAAGAAGTACCTTAACTTCATATGACTTCTCTAAATCAATAAAAACCATGAGTAGGTTATATTATCTTTCCCTATAGTATTCCATTAATCTTCTAAGAAGATATAAAAAATTTTTTGTGGACCTTCCTGGCATGAAGCCAGGTTTTTTGAGATAGAAGCATCCTTTCTTACTCTCTTCTCAATCACCTTCTCCCATAACTTTATGGTATGACTAAGTAGTTTGAAGCCTCTATAGTTGTTACAAATTTGGATGTCCCCTTTATTCTTGTATAAAGGAATTAACAAACTAAGTCTTCACTCATCTGATATTTTTGAGGACTTAAGGATTATATTAAAATGCTTGGCTAGCTAAGTAAGAACCTCTTTACCTAGGCTCTTCTATACCTTTATAGGTATCTCATTAGGCCCTACTATCCTTCCACTCTTCATCTCCCTCAAAGCTCTTCTAATTTTTTCCCCTATTATCTAATTGCAACAAGTAAAGTTACAATACCTCTCAAATATGTTAAAATCACCTAAAGAGATGATGTCCTCTATGCTTTAATTAAAATGCTAGAGAAGTAACTTTTTCATCTTTTCTTGATGTCATTCTTAGCCATTGAAAATAATTTTATGACAACTTGATTCTGATTGCATGTTAATTTAATTCAATAAGATATGATAATGTATAGTATAAATAGACATGTTGAAATTGACGATAGATTGATGTTGTAAAATTTATAATTTTGGTTATAGTTTACTTGAGGACAAGCAAAACTTAAGTGTGGGGATATCTGTAGAAGCATAATTAATAATAATTTAACCTCATATTTCATGTATTTTTGCTTGATATTTTATATTTTATTGTATATTTGGTACTTAATGTGCTTCAAGTGTGTTTATAGGTTATAATTGCTTTCACGGACTTAAAGGAAAAGAATTCAAATGAAAAGACGACGTAGAACGAATAATTGAAGCATAAAAGTGATGCACGACCGTGCACTTGTCCAAACCGTGCAGAATCACAATTTTAGGTTTTTTTTAGACATACACAATCTGATAAACTCCCAGAAACCCTAGTTTTTAATATAAAAAGATGTTTTCGGCTACTAATGAAGGGGGAAGACTCTTGGAGGTGATAGCTAGACATGGAGAACATCCAGAAGGGACGATTTTGGTCCAAAGAAGCGGCAAACACATAGAAATCATCGAAAGATCCATTAAAACATAAGATCAAGCCTCTACATCATAAGAACATTTGTTAAAAGACAATTAGGGAGATTTAGAATTATGAACCCATTGTTTTCAATTCATATTTCTATTTATGTTTGATTTTGTGTTTGATCATGTGTAACTAAACGTCTAGTTAGTCTTTAGGTTAAGTGAACCTTAGATTAAAACTTTTATATGATTTGATTCTTTTATTAATGCAATTGATTGTCTGACATATTGTAATTTAATTACGCATATTATTTATGTTCTAATAACCAGAGAATATTAGATCATAATTTGATTTTATGCATAGAGATTAAGAAATCTTAGTGTGAATAGATATATCTTAATTAGAAGGAGTTGATTGAATCCTAGAGATAGGATGACATAAATCCTTCGGATTAGGGTCAAACCTAATAGAGGGACTCATAAATTGGTAACACAGTCTTATAAGATTTAACTTTAGTAATTCGACTAAAGACTATAGGATTAGTTGTTAGTAGACTCAAAGTTAGCTACTAGTATACCATAGAAGTCACCACGATCCAATTAATCAACAAATAATTGCATGAAAAAAGATCAATCTATTAAGGCTTTTAGGGGGTATTCAAGCCTATATATTAATTTGCGATAACGATAGTTTTTTAAGTGAATTCCACTCTATGTTCATTATTGTTTCCTATTTTATTTTATTTGTTTTACTTTTAATTACTTCCTATTAAAAATCTAAAACCAATCCTTAGGCTAGATAATAGGGGAAGGGTGATTACTAGTACTCGTAATCTTCATGGGATTGACCCGTACTTATCAATAGTAGCTACAGTTATACCGTACACTTGTAGTTTATTATCATTGCTGAGGACTTTGATATTAGGAAAGCCATGCTATTACTATAGCCATTTTCATTTCATTTTGTTTTATCTTTGTTTTCATTTTCTTTTATTTTATTTTAGTTTTGCTTTTGCATTTATTTTCTTTGTCATTTTATTTTATTGTATTTGTGGCTTATTAATTTAATTATCTTTTGAATTTCTCTACTTAATCTTGAGTTTGTGGTTTATTATAGGAATTATGATTCATTGTCATATTATAACTTACATTGGAAGGATGAAGTGGATAGTAAATTTGTGGGAGCCAGAATATGTCTTCGCAAACTATGGCATCACCTTATGGGAGAGTGAGGTGTTCTCACATGTTTTAGGAAGCTCAATTGATGTTCAAGCTATATAGCGACATTGATGGAAGTTATCAGTACATTCATAAATGTCAAGCACCTACTTATACATGGGAGCAACCGATCATGTACAATCAACCTCAAGGTGTCCTATACGAGAATAACTACAATCCAAAGTGGAACAATTCTTATACTTATGGATAGAATGATTACACTCCATTTGGATATTTATGGCACCAATCACCTCCATGTAACGAGCCAACTCTAAACGATAAATTAAGGGAGATCCTTACTAAAATGAAAGATGACTGACACAAATTTAAGAGTAAAGAAAAGACAAGGGTTAGCTTTATGAATAGAGGAACAATCCAAAAAGAGCTTCTAGAAGAAAAAGAAAGCGTTATAGCTAAATTAATGGAATGCCTTATCGAGAGAGTAGCTAGTCAATGTGAATTCGATAAGAGACTTTTGTCACCTACATATGATGAGTATAATTTGAGCTTCCAAATGTCTTAGAGTGAAGAAGAGACAATAGTCAATAGTCAATTTCATGAATGAAGATACATGTCAAGAAGGTGAGGAGGTAACTGCAGTTTCAAAAAATATGATGACCGAGTTTATTCAAGAATCAAACACAAGGCATTAAGAAATATATAGAATATGGTGAATCAAATCGATCAGCTGGTAGAGATATTATCTAATGAACCACTGGTGAGATTACCTAGTCCTAAAGAAATAGATCTTAAGAAATTTGGAATGAAAATCACCTTTAGTAGTGAAGATGAGCTCTCAGAAAAAGAAGAGGAAGAGGAAACGAGTACTACAAATAAATTAATAGGACTCCTTGTTGACATTAAAGTTGAGTGACTTGAATTCGAGAGAGAAGAAAAGCAAGGGTTGGCTTTATAAATAGGGTGACATTCCAAGAAAAGCTTTTGGAAGAAAAAGAAACCTCCATCCAAGATGAGGAAGTAGAGAAGTGGCAGGAGATCACTGAAGAAGATGAGCCAGAAGCCTCTATCCAAATAGAAGAGGATAAAGTTGATTGAGGAAGAATTGGAGGAGGAACCAAGTCAGGAAACTACTGATGAGGTGTTGGTAGTGACCTTAAGTAGAGAGGGTTCCCACTTCTTTAAAGACAAGCTATTCGAGCCAACTGACAATTCAGGGAGTTTCATTATCCCTCATTTTATTAATAGTTTGTCATTAAAAAGGGCATTATTGCTTGAAATTGGATTTGTTAATTTGATAAATTATTTCCTTTTTGTTATCTTGCAATATGTGGCTTGTTTGCAGGCTACGAAACTGCTTTTATGGAGGAAAGGGTGGAAGCAAGACGTTGATAATTGATCTAGGATGACGTTAAACGTACAGGATATGTCGAGCTACTGATGTTAAAAAAGCATTGCATAGGAGGCAACCTGTGAGTTAGTTTTAATTTTATTTCAATGTTGATAATATCTTGTTTTTTCTTTCATATTAATTAGTATAGGATTTTTATTTTTTGTTGTGTTAGTTCTTTTGTTTCTTTTTATCCTTTTCTTTCATATTTTGCAAGGATGTTAGTCTCACATTTAATGGATTCAAATAAAAAAAATAGTCATAATCAGGAAAGTACCAAACAACCCTCTCATTTGCATATTTACTTGTATTATGTACATTAGGGACAATTTACAAATTTAAGTGTGGGGATAGGTTTACTGGATCTTAACATGATTTATTTAAGCTTATTATAATTTTGATTATAGTATTTTATAAACTGATGTCTTGAATTTGTTGAAATCTATCCATAAATACTATATGTCCTTATTGAATATTAATTTGAACTGGTGTGCAAAAGGATGATGGTAAGAATTTTCTAAGTTATATTTTTTGTACTCGTTGAAATATTCAAGCTGAATGATAATGCATTTTACTTACACATACATATACCCATATTTTTTATGAGTTTTTGAGCCTAAAGAACAAATTTTTAAAATTTTGTTAAGGTCTTTTTATTCTTTCATGTATGTGATATCGTGTATAGTAGGATAATTCTAGAACTTGCTTTGATTATGCATGTTGAGACCATATTTGTTAAATTAGAAGCATTGATATGATGAAGGAACTTAGATTTAACAACTTATTGTAGCCTATTTCTTTGAAAATTACCATTACCCTCAAATTTATCTTTAGGAACAACCAAGTTGAGCCTTAGCCTTTTTCATTTATTAAACCCAAATTATTAACCTTTATCCTTTTTTTTGAAGACTTTTTATTGTTTTGAAACATGAAGGTTATTTACATTATTTATTTGTTTAAAACTTGAAATTTTGAATGGTATAATATTTCTTTAATTATGATATATGATGAAACTACTCGAAATTACTTTAAAAGAAAGAAAATTAAAAAAAGAAAGAAAAAAATTGAACATATATATAAAAAAAGAAAAAAAAAGTATATAGTACTATTAGTTTTGCAATGAAAGTACCTATGTGTATTATGAATAAGTTTCATGTATTTTTCTTTGTAATAAATTTCCTTCAAATTAACTCTTGTTATTATGCCAATCACACCTTACCTAAGCCTTATTACAGCCTTATAAATACCTTTTGATTTTTGTTTCTAGTTTGTACATAAGTGGTAGAGATGTGATTTTATTACAAGCCTATGATAAGGATTCTGCTATGCATTGATTGAGAGTTTTGATGCTTTTTACCCTAAACACTTGAGTGCATTGACTAAAATCATGGTAAGGGTGTAAAGATTTATGCTTTTGATTTCAATTCCATTGTTGATGTGATTATTATTAATATTGCTTAGGAAGTTAATTTTATGACAACTTGATTTTGATTGCATGTCAATTTGATTCAATAGGATATGATAATATATAGTATAAATTGACAGGTTCAAATGATGGATTGATGTTCAAAAAGGGCCTACTAAGAATTAGTAGACAATTCTAATCATTTTCAAAGTCTAGCATGACAAAATTCATAGGAGCAATAAACTTATTCACTTTTACATATGCATCCTCCACCACGCCAAATAGTTTCTTTATTGATTGATCCGCCGACCGAATAAGCATGGAAGTTGGCTTCACATCTCCTAGCCCTAATTTCCTAAAAATAGACAAAGATATAAGATTAATACTTACACCTAAGTCACATAAGCATCTAGAAAATTCTAAATTATTAAATATATAGGGTATAGTAGAACTCCCTGGAACTTTCAACTTTGAGGGCATATGATTGGTAATTATAGAGCTGCAACTTTATATCATGGAGACCATTTGATTGTCATCCCAATTATGCTTGCTTGGTAAGATGTCTTTAAGAAATTTAGGATATTTAGGTATGCTCGCCAAACTTCCACAAAATACAAGTTAATTTGTAATGTCTTTAGCTTTTTCACGAACTTTGCAAATTGAGCATCCAATTGGTTCTTCTGAAGTATTTATGGGAATGGTATTTTCAGTGGATATGGAGGAAGAGGAACATAGTGAGGATCCTCTTTTTTAACTTCATCCTTTTTCTTCTTCTCTTGGCCTTCTACAAGGTGGGGTTCAGCTTGTTTTGTTTTTTTGATTCTTCTAACTCTTCCCACTTTAAGTGTGATAGCGTTAAGTTACTCCCTTGGATTTGCTTCCGTATTGCTTGAAAGGATCCTTACACTTCCTGTAGACAATGCATTAGCTAGTTGACCTATTTGAACCTCCAAATTGTGAATGGAAAAGGCATGGTTCTTTGCTATTTGATCAAATTTTTCATCCATCCTTTTGTAGGTCTCATCTTGGCTTGTGAACTTGGAATTCAACAAGTCACATCGCCAAATTGTTAGGTATGATAAGTTTGTTCTGCTATCGTTCCATATCTTATATGGAGTCTTATAAACTGATTTAGATAGAACTTTATTAAGAAGGTAAGTAGCAATTTCAATGGATATCCCCAAAACGAGACAGGAAGACTGCATCACTCATTATAGAACGTACCATTTATAATAGAGTAAGATTTCTCCTCTTAAACACTACATTATATTGTGGGGTTCCAATAAGAGTCCATTGTGTGATAATCTCATTCTCTTTTAAGTAACCAAGAAAATTATGGTCTAACTATTCACCAACTTGATCTGATATAAGTGTCTTAATAGTCTTAACAATTTGTTTCTTAACCTCAAGTCTAAATTCTTTGAACTTTTTACATGATTCAAATTTTTGTTTCATTAACTACACATAACTATGGCTTGGTTTGAAGGAATGATGGCGGTTGACAACCTGCTGAAAATGATAAGTACTTATTCTTAATAAGTACTTATGTGTTTGGAATTGCTATTTTGGTAATTGCTGAAACGTGAAAATAAGTGTTTGACAAGTGCGGTTGCAATTGCTGAAAAGAAATAAAATGACTAAAAAGTCCATTGATTTAATAAACTATTAATTGTTGTATAAATAATTAAAAAATATATTATTAGTCATATAAATTTAAAATTATAAATAATAAAATATTAAATTAAAATAAGAAAAATATAAATAAAATAAATTTAGTAAATAAAATATTTAATAAAAATATATTATTAGTCATATAAATTCAAATTATAAATAAGAAAATATAAATAAAATAAATTTAGTAAATTAAATATTTTATAAAATATATTATTAATCATATAAATTCAAATTATTGGACTTGCTTTCTATTAGTTGAAGGTATAATAGAAAATAATAATTATCAGAAGACTATTAATGGAAAGTAGAATTTTTACCGTAGAAGCACTTTCCTACCGCAACTCCCTTTTTACGTATCAATTTCTATGGTAGCACCACACTTTCCCCCAACTTCTAATTGTTCGCCAACAGATCCAGACATGTGACAGCGTTTGGAAACTGCGGTGGATAAGTACTTATTCCTACCACACCGCAAATCTAAACGTAGCATTAATCTTTTTTAGAAATCCAGCAAAAAATCTCTACAAATTCTCCAATTAATTTGTCCGAATTTTCTTCTTGGAGATTCAATTGTTTTAACTCGTATGTTTTCTTAAGATTCTAACTTCTATTCTATTGTTTTTACTCATATGTTTTCTTAAGATTCTAACTTCTTTTCAAGTTAATATGTCTTACTTTACTAACAGGTAGGAATCTAAATGGTTGAGAATAGCTAACAATAAAGAGTTGACACAATGGGTTAAGAGTTAACACTATTGTGTCATTATTCCTCGTGTTAAAGTGGCGACATGGTTTGAAGTAGAGGAAGATAAAAGTATAATTAGGTTAGCCAATTTTGAAAGTATAAGGGTAGATTTTTATCATTCCTTACATTAGTATTAGAGCTTATTCCCTTTTGAGATACTTACTCTGTTAGGCATAGTCAGGTGAATGTTTACTATGATACTTTTAAAAACAAAATCAAGCTTTTATTAAACACTTTTTTTCTTTAGGTACTAGAGGAAATAAGTTTTGAGATAGGTCTCCATCTCCATCAATATAAGACTAAGATTCTCATTATAAGAATAAGGATCCATTTGAAAATATCTAAATAGATACTATTTTTACATATGGGTCCCATGGTGTCTTATTATTTCGATGAATCATCTTTTCAGATAGAAGAAGATTATGCAAAGAATTAGATAAAGTTTTCTAATTATGTGTATTAGGCCAATTAATTATCGTTGTTTGCAATCCATATGACAGCTTGATTGTCGAGCAGAATTTCTTTGAATATGTTCTTAAATTCATTGGAGATATATTTATTATTATTATTATTAAATAAATAAAAATTTAGTAGCCCTAAAAAAATCAAACTATACTTTATGTAGAGTTGCTAGAGTATGATATGCTCTTGTTTCTTATCTCCTCCTTTTAAGTAGCCTATCATTTCCCAAATTCACCCTTAGGAAAATGCGCAGGCTGGAATGATTCTTAACAAATCGCTAATAGGAATGCATATGTAGAAGAATCAATTCATGTTCCTAACTTCAGAGGATGGGAGTCTTTATTCAATATAGGAGAAGGTGGATATGGGCTTTAAATAAACAGATGACATAGTTTTTTTTAGCTTTCCATACATGGATCTTATTGTATTATAAGAATCCCCTTCTTTTAGGAGAGTTGTTGTAAAAGGATTGTCATGCCTAAGGACGTGAAAGCATCAGAGAAGAATTCCATTAGGCTTTTGCATTGGAAGCTTAAGTTTAATATTACAAAGGTAAATATTTTCACTTTCTTTCTTCTTTTTTCTTTTGATATGTGTAGGCCATATGGGGCTAACAATTTGTTATACAAGTCCTTATGATTGCCTAAGTTTTAAATGACAAGTCTAACATAGAAAGGGAGAAGATTGTTTGGATATACAACGATATAAGCAAGTTCCATAAAAAGATTATGAAGGAATTGAAGTAGGAATTGGAGGTTTTGTAACAAAGAGTTGAAGATGGGAAAGTTTGCATTTTGACTATAAACTACAAATAGTTAGAGTTTGAATGTTATAACCAAAAAGAATATTAAACCAATAAAAAGTAAAAGGTGGATGTGTGTTGTGATTTCCTAAAGAACAAGTTTTTCAAGACTTATAATTATTAAAACATTTTTACTTCTTTCATTGAATGATTTAACAAATGAAAAGAGCTTATCAAGTTTAAGCATCTAGACTTGCCAATTGATAACTAGAACATCAGTGATCTTCCTACTCCTAAGTTCGCCCTTAGGTCTAATCTTGAGTTTATGCCTAATAAATTTATTAATATCTTAAATCATTTAGGTGAGGAACCTAATGATGAAAGGTATGAAGAGGAATGATTTTATGCTTTTAAGGTGGACACCCAAAAACTCCTTTGTAGTGACCATTCGTTTAAATATAGTTAGCGAATATATTAGGAGTATGAATTCTTGAAATTACATGGGTTCCAATGTCTTAGTTTATAAATCTCCTTTTAATTAGTTAGAGGTGCATTGTTTTTTATTTGTACTTATTAGCCTTAAAGGCTCAAATATTTTGTTCACTAGTGACCATTCTAAGTGGTTTAGATTGTTTATTACAATGATAAATCAATTTAAGTGTGGAGATGTTTCCGTTCACTAAAATGTGTTTATTTGTACTTATTAGCCTTAAAGACTCAAATATTAATACAAACTTACTTCTTTTGATTTATTTTTTTAATACTTCTTACTTTCCAAGAGATAAATCATTCTCAGTGTGGCTTAGATTGTTTATTAGAGTGATAAATCATTATAAGTGTGGAGATTTTTCATTTCACTAAAATGAGACATTTTATATGTTATTAACCTTACGACCTTTTACAAATGGTCTAGACCATTTAGGGTTGAGTTTTTCCTTTTACTTTAGCTTTGTTAGATACATTCGTCCTTTGTGACCAAGTCTCCTTCCTTTAAATCACATTAGTCTCTGGTTGGTAGTTAATAACCCTCAAATTTCCATATTTAGTGTTGAGCAAGTTTTACTTCTAAAAAACTCTCAAAATTCTGCAAGCATACAGAATCGTAACTTATAATATTAAGGTGTCGATCCCTTAAGGAATTAGTAAAACTAATTTAATCCTAACTTTGTCTAAGATTGCAAAAACGTGAATTAAATGAAAAAAACTAAACAAAAAATTAAGCAATTTAGTATGGATTAATTGAAATTAAAATTCCGAAATTAACATAAGTAAATCAAAATAGAGTACAACTACTTCATAATTGAGATATTGCAACAAGACAAGATCAAACAATTATGAGAATATAGGATTATTTATTGTCATTTTGCTACACTAATCACTTTTGATGTGATAGGTATCGGTCCTAAATCTTAGAAGGGTTGATTATTCTTTTTCAAGATCTAATCATTAAACCTTAGTTAATAACCCTTAATTGAATCCGAAATTTCGATTTTGTAATTTCTCAATTAACAAAAATAGCCTACGTCTCCAATTAGTTCTTAAGCAACCTAATAGACAACATGGTCCTCACACAATATCTCTCTTCATATAAATTACTGATTTGATATTTACGTGATCTATTAGGTTGTTAATTCTCACTGAACCTAATAATGTTACTATCAATTAAATCTTTCGAATTGTTATAGAAGTATACAAAAACCATAAACATCACATCACCTAATAATTTCATTAACATCAAAAGCAAATAGATCACAATTGATTTAAGAATCAATCCCTAAATGAAATTAGAACATCCTTAACAATATATTCAACATCCTCATGTCCACAGCATACATTAGATGAAGTAAATAACAAGAGGAATGTAGAAATAACTTGGAATGGATGGTTAGAGTGGCTGTATAGTAGCAGCTCCTACAACTTCTTCTTCTCTTCTCTTCTTCTTCTCTCTTCCTTTTCTTCTCCCCAAAGTGGTAAGATGGAGGATCCTTTAATTAGGTTCATTTTATGCTCTTATATAGTCCTGGGCCCATTTAGGGTAAAAAATAGGTTTTTACCCAAGCTAAAAAGTCCAAAAATACTCTTCAAAATGAAAACAAAAGAAGATCCCCGCGTTTGTTGCGTGCCTGTCATGATCGTGACAGAGACTTCATGATCGTGACCTTTGAAAGTTAGCTTCTGTCATGATTGTGACCTAGTGTGATCCTCTTCTATTATGATCATGACAGGAGTGTCACAATCGTGACCGTGGGGGAGACCTTCTGTCATGACCGAGACAGGCATGACATGATCATGACCTTGTTCCTTTTGTCCAAGCTTTCTCCAACTTCCTTCAATCTTCTTCATCTGAGTTCGTACACTAACAAACACAGCAAAATACCTCAAGTATAGAAAATTGAAGTTTAATATCATGCTCTAAACCATAAAATACTAAAAAAACATAAACACAAAATCACATTAACATAATTCTAAACCTATACATGCACAAATCATC
Source organism: Erythroxylum longipes (assembly GCA_027563885.1). NCBI lineage: Eukaryota > Viridiplantae > Streptophyta > Magnoliopsida > Malpighiales > Erythroxylaceae > Erythroxylum > Erythroxylum longipes. Next base: position 18,379 of record JAOQMS010043747.1, read on the forward strand.
AACTCAACACCTAAAAACACATTAAAACACCTACCAAAACATAATGTAAACTATAACTATCATTTACCCCCACTATAACCAATACTTCCACTTTAAAGGTGAGTTGAAAGGTGATTCCCTTATCAAGGTTTTAATTTTGTCTTGATATTCTTAATGATATAGCAAATTTAGTCTACCTAGGTTCCTTCAAACCCTAGTTCAAAGACTTTAAAGAATAATCTTATTTTTACCTTTACTAGACAATTGGTTTGTAGGTATATAGTAGACATAAAGCATTGCTTAATCTTCACCTAATTGTAAAATTACAAGTATCTTTTGCTACTAAACAAGGGTCATTGTTTGTTGTGATATCTAAATAGACTTTATAATGACCGATTATGTTGACTTTGAAAAACTGCTTTATAATCCTAATTATGATGGTTTGTAGGCTTTATTTTCTACCCACTTAGTAGAGTAATCAATTGCCACTAAAAGAACCTTAATTTGGTGGACTATTATAAGGAAAGGCCAAAAGATGTTTTTGCTCTACTAAACAAAAGGAATTGGACTAAAGAGAGATACATAGTTAGACACGTGCTTATGATGTAAATCAGAGTATTATTAGAAATTGTCACATTTTTCACATACTTATTGAGTTTTACTCTTTAATGTTCATCAATTATATCCCTACATGAGTAGTTTATAAACAAACACAAAAGGTCCCTTGATGTTCTTCACATTCTCGTTCATGGCATTACTTTTTCTCAAATTCCTAAGGAATCAAATACAAGTCTATGTTCAAGACTTAGCTAGTCTAAAGATTTTCACTTATACCTCATCATAATTTCCTTTTTAACTTCAAATGTTCCAACCACTTGGTTTATCATTAACTAATAGTCCAAACCTATATTTATTTCCCCTAGTTGCAAGTGGAAGGCCAATCTTATCACGAATGATAGTACTTTATACTCTAATTTATTATTTGAGGCCTTAAAGTTGTGTTTTTATTCATATTTGATCTTTACATCGAACATGCCTTTAAGCACAAAGTTTGTCCCACTAATTCTTCCATTACTAAACTCATTAATAAATGCTACCAAAGTTTAATTCGTTATGCTTCCTCTACCTACTTCAACTTATCAACATACACATTATATAAAGAAACCAACTATTACTTTACAAATTAAGGGACGTCTTTGATACATTTGAATATCATACTCATCCAATTGCATATATCATTTGATTAACATCTATAATAATAAGATTTATATAAAGTTTGATGTAAAGGTAGGTAGTTATACAAAATTTAAGATTTCTTGCAAAAATCACAAAAGCTAAGACTGCCTTGTCTATCTTTATGTATCTCTCTTCGACCTTATAAAAAATCTTAATAATTTAGCATACTAATTTTTGTTAGCTATCCTATTTCTTTTCTAAGACTAAACTACAGCCAATTTGAATACTATAGTAAAGAAATTAAGGTTCTCTCATATACGAGTAGATAGTAGTAAGAGTTGAAATAGATAATTGTTTAGCTACTCAAAAGTCTGCTTACACTCTGGACTAACTAAAGTTCTGTGTATGCCTATTTGCATAGACGGAGGGTAAGTAATGATCCAATGACCCAAATAGGAACATAGCTAGGCTTGCCAATCTACCTTTTAACCTTGTGACGCATAGAGGTTTCACATACTATATTGCCCTTTTTTCTTCCAAGTTAATTTCTATGCTTTATTGAGTCACTATGAAGCCCAAAAGCCTTCACACTTATAGCTTAAACACAAACTTACAAGGATTAAGTTTCATTTCAAATTTACATATAGTTCTAAAGCAATCCCTCATATCTATGAGATGGTCTCTTACTCTTAGTCTTCACTATCATATCTTTTGTTTATAATTTTTTCTAGAAGAAGACTAAACACTTTATTGACCAATCTTTAATATGTCACCTTTGTATTATTCAATCCAAATGACATTAACTAATAACAATAGGTACCATTATAGGTTGCAAAAGAGGTTTTCTCCATATTCGAACAATATATAGGGATTTAGTGTATCTAAAGTATGCAACCATAAAGTTCAACAACCCACCCAGACATGTTAGAATATCTACTAAGTAATCAGTTTTAAGTAAATGGTAGTTTCATTTAAGGTAGGTCTTTTTTAGGCCAGTAAAGTCCATGCCAATGTGCCATTTCCTATAAGAATTTTTTATCACTATCATGTTAGCAAGCTATTTTAGATACTACATCTCACATATAAAGCCAAATCATAACAAATTAATGCTCAACTTAAGTACTATTACCTTAAGGTTGATTTCCCCATCTTTTCAGGCCATAACTAATGATGTTCATGCACTCTCTTGCTAATAACTCTATAAACACCCTCTTAATAATCACCCATACCTTTATAATTAGAGTCTCTCAGATTCACACCTATCACTTCTTCAACAAGCTCTTCTGTATACTCTTTCCTTAACTCTTACAAGTCAATTCCATATACATTAGAGCTTCTTTTTTTCTTGTCTTCAAGGTATCAAATAAAACAATTTGGTCACCTTTAGGTTCTTATAAAACTAAGCTACACCATTTTCAATCAAAAAATTATTAAAAATTAATAGGATGATACTAACATCTTGAGGGAGCATAAAAAGGCCTTCCCTAATATAAGGTTGTAATCCAAAGGATAGTTAAATATGTGTAATTTCATAAATCATATGTCTTGACTAATTTAAGTCTCCAACTTCGTCAACAGTGTGATCTTTCCTAAGATGTTGATCTGTCACATACTAGATCCCACTAAAGGTATTGAAACAAGTATGAGTTGTGCTTTGGTTAATCTTAAAGTGAGGCATTATAAAACAAGATGTCAATAGAGTGACCATTTCTTATTAGAATCCTTCTTACTTATAGTTGGTCAAAGTTGTTATTATAACCATTAAATCATCATTAAGGTTGACCAACTCAAGATCCTCCGCCTTGAAAGTGATCTACTCTTTAGGTTCTCTTTTCCCCCTTTACAAGTTCCTTTCCTCAGGTTCTCTCTTGCTAGATAGTTCCAACGTATTCCCTCCTTTTCATCTTTCTATAATTTGTTGGGAAGATTGTTCAGTCATTTTTAGAGAGTGATCAACATCCTCCAAGGTGATGAAACATTGTGCCTACTCTTGCATCTCCTTCAAAGTTGACACCTTGTCCATATTAAGAGATCTCTACAGAGGTTGGAGGCAATATAAGCCTTTCTCAAAAGTTATAGTTATTATGATAAAGTTCAAAAGTGACATTTGAGTCATTTCCATGCTAAATCTCCAAGTATAATGTCCGAAGCTCTCCCCCTTCACTTGTACCACATTAAAGAAGGTGGAGAAATCTCTATCCTTAATTTGTTATTGACAAAGTGAGCTTCAAATATGGACTTGAGTTGCCTAAAACTCGAGATAGACCCTTTTGAGATGGTCTGATATCAATCCCTTATAACCCTTTCCACAGTCAAAGAGAAGGCCTTATACTTCAAAGTATCTAAAGCTCCTTGTAAGTCCATCATTTCTTGGTACCAAGCGACATGATATGTGTGATCTATTATGCTATTATAGGCTTCTAAGTTTTGTAGGCAAAACTTTGGTGGCGTGACTCACTTAGGATTTTGTAAATGAAGGGTTTGTTTGAGTCCTATCATGTCCTCTCCTATGTAGTACCGAAAAGAAGATGGTGTCCCTGCATCCCTCTTTTGAGGATCATGTAATAGAGAAATTTATGTCACGTATATGATTTTAAAGGCTTGATGACGTTGCTAATTTATGTCACGTATATGATTTTAAATGCTTGATGGTGTTGCTAGTTTCTTTTGTCAGCTTGGGCTACCTTGTTGTTGAAAATTTTCTAGGCTCAACGATATCGTTGGTCCCTTTTGTCGAGCTAGGGGCTTCTTATTATTGCCTCTTGTCTCTAGCAAACTGAAGAACATAACCCATATTGGCCCTTTGGATCTCCTTATTCTCTAAATTGGGAAACTCAATTCTTGAACTTTCCTACTGTGGGATCCTTATCTTGACTTTGACTAATTGGTCGAACTTCTACAGATGATGCCAATTGATAAGAGTGGAGACCTGTGTTCCTCTGCTAATCAGGTACCAATTGCATAACTTAAAATTGATGGATAAGTTCCTATAAAGCAATGTCGAAGGTGGTCCCTTCTCCTACCTTCATTATTTTAAACAAAAAAATTACATGAGAGGGTAAAAATTCAAAACTACTCTTACAAGTTTTCAGACCTCAGTCTCTAAGTATGAAAGTTTAAATAATAAAAATGTGATAAATAAAGAAAACGAAGCGAATGTAATATCCAAATATAGATGAGATGTTGCGGAATGTTCTGAACATGACTCTTTTATCCACTATTAATGGGCTATCAGAAAAGCCGAATCCACGAGTACGAGAAATGGAACAATGTTCATGAGCACCATAACTCATGTCACTTTAATATATCTAAAATAAAAGGTCTAAAAATCCTTTTAGTCAAATTTTAAGCTTTTATTTATCTACTCCGTCACAAGCACCAGTACAGGAGACTTCTTTTATGTTTATTATTTTAAGTTTAAAAGCATATATTATATACACTTATGCAATAAGTTAATAGCGTGTAAATAGGAACCAAATTTATGAATAACCTACAATAATAACAATTTGGAAGTAATAAACAATGCAAAAAAGCATTTTCAACTTTTTTGCAGACCAAATAATCAGTCCAGTCGGCAGGTAGTAGCATATTCTGGTTGGATGCTTGAGAAATTCCAGAATCCAGCTAGGCAGCTACAGATCCCATTATTCTATTTCTATACTAAAACTCTTTCATATATTCATATACAGTATTTGCTTTTGGTTTTATCCTAATAATATATGAAAAGCGAAGCCCAGTCCTTCAAATTTCAAAATTTCACTATACCCCCCTTGATTTATTGAATAGCAATATTAAATGACGCAACATCCGCCAAAGCAGCCATCACTCACCCGCATCCTTTCCATTACGCAATTGGATCATATTGATCCAAATTTAATAAATGCTTAATCCCAATAACAAACTATTTTACAAAATCCAAAATACATTTGATCACTATACAATTAGTTTCGGATAAGGAAACGGTAGATCAAATCATATTACAGGATAAGACACATAAGAAATAAATTTTTTAAAAAAAAAGATACTAAGGATGATAAGAGCCTCGGCAGAACTCGGAGGACTAGGGATCGGAGCGGGATTTGAAATCGGAGGCAAGGCGCGCTGCGATCGCCGAATGGTACATAGCGTCGTGGAACGATGACGTCTCTGTAGTCAACATTCGGAGCTGCCTGGCCTTTTCGTCAGTGAAAGCGCCCAGACCGAATCGAGGTCTAACCAGTTTTGTCTCAGAGTCCGAGTCTGATCTGCTGTGTCTTTTATCCAGGAACTCTTCCTGTTTCGCCTCTGTAGCAATGTAGTCGGGCTCAGAGGACCAACCAAAGAGCGGGGACCACCAGTTTGGGGATGAGACAGAGGAACTTTTCCGGCGGTTCGAGTCTGCTCTATGGCCGTCTGAGGTGGCGCAGAGTCGGATCACGGCTTGTCTCAGAGGGAGGAGATTGGTGGCCATTTCTCTGAATATTTTAGAGAGAGAGAAGGTGTGTCCTTGAAAAAGTAATGCCGCCCTTGGGTCGAATATTTGAAGGATCAAGGACTTAGAAGTCTTTTTAATGGATAAGATTAAGATGTCACGCATCGCGCTTTCCGTGTTCAAGGAAGTGGGGTACGCTAGTACATTTGCACCTTCCAAGTTCCAACAGCTTTTCCTTTTTACAGGTTTGAGTGACACGGGATAAAATATTGCCCAGAAATCGAATTACAGATTTTCTGAAATTCCTTTAAATGTGATTAACACTTAAAAACACATAATTAATTTTATAAATTAAATTAAATTAATCAGCTTAATTATTATATAATAAATTTAATGCATTATTAATTTCTAATAAATAGAACTAACGTTACATTAATTTTTTAATACTTTCTAATATAATTATTTATATATAAATAAGATAAATTAAGACAATAAAAATAAATCTTATAATTTTATTTATTAATAAAAGCAAATTAATTATTAATTATTTCTAGAACATAGAATATAAATATAAATTGATTATATTATTTATTAATACTTCTACATAATAAATAAAATTCAATGCACTGTTTAATAAAACAAATTAATTATTATAAAATGAATAACTCCAACAAAATCTATAAATGTGATAAATGATAGTACTCATGTGGTATGTTTAATTCTCATAATCCCTTTGTAATGTGATTGTTCACATTGCCTCAAAAATATTGTATCACTTAAAAATTAACGACAAAATGAATTACAGATTTTTATAAAATATAGAATAACTTTTTACAGTTCAGAAATTTTAGTAAAATTGGTAAAAGTAAATGGTAAGTTCACGACTTTTATCTAAGATTAAATTAAGAACCTTCTCAAAAAATATTTAAGAGCCGCAATAAATTAATCATACTTTAAACTCGGACTACATATTAGAAATAAAGTTGAAATATTTATGCTGAAAAATCCCCTTAGATTCCCTCCGAATACTAAAGCCATGCTAGGAATACAATTGTCTAGACCTTCTTATACGTGTGAAAAGTTTAGGATGCACGCAACCATTTGAATTGATTGGACAGAATCTACATGGTTTCTGATAAAATAAAACAAAGGAAAGTTATTACTATTAAAATGAAGTCATCTGCATAATGATATGACTAGCATTGTGCGTGATGATAAAACATAGAACTACACTACAAACTAGAGGGCTACAAGATGTCTATGAACGGTAAAATCGAAGCATATCCATCGTGATTGTTTAGATGCAGTGAAGAAGCAAATAAATAATCGGTTAACTTTAAACAAAGCTAAGTCTACAAAACACGGGTTCAGCTTGAATATATACTAACAAGAATACCAATGGAAAAATAATAATAATTAGAGTTACATCTTAAAACACATTAGAGATGCCATATACTCTTCATATCTTGCGAGAGAGTGTTTTGAAGATTTTTGGCAATTAAGATAGATCGAATCCAGTTTATGGGCCTATTAGCTAATTGGTATTTCCCCTCTTCTTAATTATCAAACATTCGATAGTTCCACTCTCTCCAAAGGAAGTATATAGTAGAAGTGAATGCCACCTTATACAGAATAGCATTTGGCTTACTCTTCTTTGAATTATTTATGACCCAATTAAGATATTGCTCCCAAGTATAGGGATATCTTGCTCCCAAGTATGGGGATATCCAGTATTAGGTAACATAAGTAAGATCCTGCTCCAGGCTGCTCTCGAAAAACTACATAGAAAAAAGAGATGATTTCTATCTTCTAAGGACATTTTATAAAGAGTATAAGTATGGTCCTCATAACCTTACTGTTGGCTTTTAGTCCCTAACCTGTTTTTAATCGTAAACTAAGAAATAAAAGATGTTTTTTGTTGAAAGGTGTTTTGCCATAACAAAGAGGACCAAGATATCACCTGTAAGCCCCTTATTAGCAATTGATGGCATGATTTGTTTGAGAATTTGCCGCTCGGATCAAGAGTCTAGATAATTGAGTCCACTTGTAACTCATTGTCCAATCAGGGGAAGAATTGGGCCAAAGAATCAAATCCTCTAAAATCCCCTCTCCAAGTCCCATTACGAATCAAAGAGGATACTTTAAGGTGAAGCGGAACGCAATTTTTCAAGAGAAGTATCTGTGTATTTCAAATGAAAGGGCTCACGTCTGTCCAGTTATCATACCAAAGCTAGGTTTTTTCACCATTGTCAATCTTGTGTTTAATATGTGGGTAAACCAAATCTCTGAGCTTCATCATTTGGATAAGGATCCAAGAGAACTTTCGAGAACAAGAAGCTTGCCAAAAGTTCACATTTTTAAGGTGATACTCATGAATCCATTTAACCCGGAGAGCATTGTGGTCAGTGCATAACCTCCAAAGTCTTTTACACATTAAGACTTTTTGCATAGTAGAAATATAAAGGATTCCCAATCCTCCATAACTCTTTGGGATAGCCATTTCCCTCCATTTTATCTTGGCATTCTTAGCATTCTCAGTTCGACCTGACCATAGGAAAGCTTTCAATATTCTATCAACCTCCTTAATCACCTTTCTAGGCAAGGCTATCCGAGCACACCAGTAAATATGTAGGCTACTTAATACTGAGATGATAAGTGTTAAACTAGTAGTATAAGAGAGAAACCTATTTTTCCAAGCATTCACTTTTGCCTTGATCCTTTCTAAGAGGGGTAAACAATCATGAAGCTTAGGTTTAGAAGAAGATATTGGGACCCTCAAATAATAAAATGGAGTAGCCTGAACAAAAAGCCTAACCAAAGTTTGGATTTTCGTACTATGTCTCACATAAGCATAAAAGTATATACAACTTTTCTCAGGGTTATGCTTTAAACTTGACCAATCAGCAAATAATCTTAAGGCATGCATCACCATAGAAATAGAGTGCTCATCAGTTCCACAAAGAATTAGAAGATCATCTGCATACATAAGGTGACTAAGGTAGAGATAAGAACATTTATAATGGAATTGAAACCTCCTATTGCAATATATCATCCTACTTATCAATCTAGAAAATCCTTCCATCATAAGAGTAAATAAGTAAGGAGGCAATGGATGGCAGCTTTAAAAGGTTTAGTAAGAGCCCCATTCACAAGTATACTTAGAGAAGGAGATTGAATACATGCCATGATCCAACCAATAAATTGGGTTGGTAACTTTAGAGCCTTAAGACAAATACGGATGAATTTCCAACTTACGGTGTCAAAAGCCTTAAAAAATCCACTTTAATTAAGCAGTTTTGTGTCTTTTTCCTAAATTGTAATCCTTCATCAATTCTTGTAAAAGAAAAATTTTATCCCATATTTTGTTATGAAATGAAGGTCCCTTGGGAAGGATTGATGATGCTAGAAGTGGTTATCTTGAGTCTCAGTTTAGAAATGGCCTTGTAAATTATGTTGCAGCAAGAGATTGACCTAAAGTCATTCATACTTTGTGGGTTTTTTTTTTGTAACTAAGTATATTTAGGTATGATTTAACTCCTGGAGCAACTTGGAGGAAGTAAAAAATTCCAACACAACTTCTAAGAATAATTTACCAGTAATGTCCTAAGTTTTTTAAAAGAATAGTGCAGTGAACCCATCTGGATCAGGTGATTTAGAAGGATGCATGTTAAATAAGACTCTTTTGATATCTTGCATTGAAATTAGCGCCATTATAAGCTCTTTGATATATTGATCTATTGAGCATTCAAACAACCTCAGCACATTAGGGGAGGGAGCCACCGAGTAATGATCTCCCATAAGCTTTAAGAAGTGGTGCCTCGCAACTTCCTATAATTATTGATGATTTGTATAGTAATGTCCTTACTGTCTAGAAGCATAGAAATTCTGCTAGTATTCCTTCAGGCAAGAAAAAAGGAGTGGAAAAACTTAGTGTTGGAGTCCCCATCTTTCATCCACTTTAGTCTAGATTTTTACTTTAGTATAGAGTTTTGGAGTTATGCAGCTTCCATATAGTCCCTGAGATTAGCCTGCCTAGTAGACTGTAAAATAGCATCATGAGGGGCATCGTAAAATGCTTGCTACACTAGTACAAGTTTCTCTTTAAGTGTAGAGAGGTTCTAGTGCCTGCTTATAATAAGAGATTTCAATTTCACTTTGTCTTTCTTCAATTTCTGCAATAATTGATAAGATTTAAATCTATCAATCTCAACATTCCAACAACGCCTTACCAAATCATATGAACCATCCAATTGAATTAAGCCATTGTAAAACCAAAAGCGGGCAACTTTTTTAATGCACTCCTTAAACCACTGGACCAACATATAAGAATGGTTAGATGTGAGGCTTTCTCTAAAATGAGCAAAAGAGTTTGAGAATTGAATCATTGATAGTGAATTGACTAAAGATTGGTCTAACTTCTTCCTAAAAAGCAAGTGTCCCTGTTGATTATTAGTTTAAGTAAGCCTTCTACCTGTAGCTTTAAGATCCACGAGGTCAATTTTATTGAGAAAGTTGGAGAGTTATTTGGTTAGGCCAAAGGTGAACTGCCTTCCCCCTTCTATTTCTTCTGCTTTGAGAGAACAATTATAATCCCCCACTACTAGGCAAGGAGAAAAAACTCTGCTTTGAAGGTGTTCTAAATCCAACCAGAGCTGATTTTGGTGGAAGCCAAAATTTGAAGTGTAAACTATAGATACCTTAAAGAGTGTTGGCATATGATGAAGTTGACAGTGAACATGTATAAACTGTTCAGTCTTTGCCATCATTTGAACTCCAAGCTTCTCATTAAAAAGATATATAATTATGCCATTGTAATGTTGTTAATGATTGGATATGATCTCCCAATTAGCACCCAAAAATTTAAAGCCCAAAAGGGTTAAAAGGTCTTTTATTTTAGTCTCTAGAAGCCTTACTAAAAATGGCTTCTTCTCCCTTACCAACCCTTTCACCGCTTCCTTTTTATAAGGGCCATTTAAGTTCCTAACATTCCATACGAGGATTGACATAATTGGCGGAAGTTCCCTAGTGTTTCGGGTTTTGTTTCCTCTTCCTTGTAAATTTTCTTTTTGCAGTCTTAGACTGTACAGTAAAGTCTCCTGGGATTTTAGTGCTATGGGTTACATTTGATGGAGAATCACATTGCTCTACTACCATATTAGAATGTCCCAGGTCGGTGCTGGCCAAAAGGGAATACTCCTTATTATGCTTACCAGCTTCCTTCTAACCTCTTTTGAGCGTGATCTACGTTTACAAGCTTGTCCAAGATTTTTTCTAACTTAAGAGTCCGTGGAATTAGGTTTTTCATGTTGGAATCTAGGTGGCCCTTGAGGTTAGAATTAACCTCTTGCATTATTTGACTAAGAAAATTTTGGGTTGTTCTTCCACCTAGGATTATACGTGTTTAAGTATGGAACATTCGTGTGACTTAAAACGTAAAAGAAAATGACGTTGTTTGCTGTTGTTTTCATTTACATTAAAATGTTGAAGCCGAAGAGGATGACGACGTCTACCTCGAAAATTTACCGACGGAAACATTTCCATTAATAAACTAAAAAATTCTCTCCTTTTTTACCTACGGAAATTTTATACCATCACTAAAGCCCATCACAAATTTTGTCGGTTCTGTCACTAAATTCCGACGTAAATTTTTCCTGGATGATTTCCCTCTATATTTACTGACAGATATTACTATTGTTGTTAAATGAAATTTTTTCCTTCAATTTTATCGACGGAAGTTTAGTTTTCATTGGTAATATGCAACGGTTTCATTTCTGTCGATAATTGTCCGTCGCTAATTTCTACTTTTCTTGTAGGGATTAAAATGCCAAATGATAGCTTTTAGGATCCTTTACATATTAGATTTATATATCAATTTGAAGAGAAATAGTTCATCTTTATTAATGAGCAAATTCTAAAGCTTGCTTTCTTCCAATTATTATGTGTCTACATATTCATTATATGGTGAGTTGGTTGCTTATCCATAAAGAATCTAACGTTTTATAGACCATTTTGAGGTACTTATCATAAGGAATTTAGGTGGTAGAGTAGCTAAGGTGTTACGTTTAGATGAATTTGGATGTAGGAATCTTAGTTTTTCCTAGAGGCTTTTGGATTCCTATAATTTGGAGCTAACTTAGTCTAAAATTAGGAGAGATTGTCATAACAATTCTCTACGTATAGGTGGTAATTCTAAGCATTCAGGGGTTTAGCAATGGAGCATTAAGAGATAATGCCATTTTAAGGATATGTGTTAATAAGATTTGCATAATGGGTTAAGGTAGAGGGGCAAGAAGCAAGACCTAAACTGCTAAAAGGAGATGGAGGTTTGAGGGTAGGTAGAAATGGGATTGAATGGAAGAAAATGAGGGCTAGTGTTAGATCAAGTGAGTTAATAGTATTGCTAGAGTTGAAGGAGGCAAGAAGCTTCCTCCATAAGTGGAAAGATAGGATGAGAGTGTTAGAAAATTTTGAAGATTCATACATTGAAAGGTAAGAAATTAGAGGGATAAGTGAAAATATTAATTCCACATAAGAAAATTACTAAATGAGGAAAAAATTCAGTTTAGTGAAATAGAAGAATGATTAGTATTAGAGAAAAAAAGAAAATTGGTGTGAAAAAATCTTTCTTTTAGTACCATTTTAATAACATTGACATATAATTTGGTATCATAAATTATGATAAAACTTAAGTTAGACCTTTTGTAAAATGTTGAGAAAAGGAGGATAATGCCTTTAGCCTTCTTATATTTATGAAATCGTAATTAAATATACATCTTTATATTCTTAAGATTCATTATATTTTATATTTAAAATTTTACTCAATTTATAGTACTAATTAAAATTTAAAATTCATTAAATGCACAAAGATTTAATTTGTTACAAATATAATTTCATGATTAAATGCATTAATTTTTTGAAATTTTTTTAAGAATTAATTTGCTAAAATGAAATGTTGACTTAAATTAGGTATTAAGTTCATTTAAATTGACAAACATACAAATAATTTAATTTTTTTAAACGATGAGAAAATAACTTAACATTTTTTTTGTCTCCATAATGCTCAAAAGAGGTAACAATTTCTTTGGCCTTCTATTGCTAATACTCTTTTCTTCTTACCACCACTATTCTTTTTTTTTAATTAAAAGTAAATGTATTAGATCAAAAAGAGTATGTACACAGTCCTTAGGGCATACCCTGACCAGAAGTCACCAAAAGTCTCTTTGTTCATAATGCAATCAAAGGAAAGTCAAGAATGCAAAATGGTCTGGGCATTCCCCGATCATATGTGGTAGGCAACAACATAACCATCAACCTGTGAGCACATGGTCATTAGGGCATACCCCGACCAGAATCTATACGCCAATCAACCATATCCACTACACAATCCAAAAATCAAAAAGTAATCAGCTTATTGGGATACAGTCGATACAAAATCTTATACATAACAATTTTAATCTTATAAATTACATTAAAGATTAAAGAAGAATCGTAATCTAGTACGACCTCATTTCTTGTTTTCTAGACCATATAGATGGTGCAGAGAAGTGTCAGTCTTGTTGCTTTGCTTCTTAACCAAGCTCCAGTGTAATCTTTCCGAATCCCCTTGATGGCACTAGACAATGAGGACATGGTCTGGGTTAATCTGAGCCAACTCCGAATGCCTTGCCAAATTTCACTTGTAAAAGAACATTTAAAGAAAAGGTGGGCAATAGTTTCAGCTTCAGCATTGCATAAGCTATATGTTCTGTCCAACTCCAAGAACATCAAGTTGTCTTTGGTAGGTAGTCTATTATGGAAGCTCAGCCATGCAATGAATAAAAATTTCAGAGGAATGTATTGTTTCCATATGAAGGACATCCATGGTCTAAGATTATGCTTGGTTCGGATCAACTCATACACTTTCATCGTGGAAAGTGTACCATTAGTACAGAAAGTTTGCAGCCCGTCTTCCAGTCCCTTCAACCACCCAGATTGTCAACCAATAGATTTCGAATGCGTCCAAGGGTCTTCATAAGTAGAGAGTCTCTATTTATAAAGACATTATGCACATGGTTGAGTTTCCAGTAGGTGCATTTCCCGTAAGATACTTAGGGGTACCTTTGGCTCCTCTAAGAGTATCAGTGGCCCAATTTTCAGTTCTTATCGAAGTTGTGGAAGCCTACATTAATACTTGGAAGGGAAAGTCCCTTACTTATGTAGGTAGACTTGAACTGGTGAATTTGATTATTTAAGGTTTACTTTCTTTTTGGCTACAGGCATTTCCTATACCTGCCACCATCCTAGAGCGGATAACCTCAATTTGCAAATTATTTGCATAGGGGGAGAAATACTGTTGGGTAGTATAGGATAACATTTGTGTCCCCAAGAAGGAGGGGGTTTGGGGTTGAAAAATTGCAAAATATGGAATTTGGCTCTTTTATTCAAGGTACTATGGAATATTCATATTAAAGCTGACTCGCTTTGGGTACGTTGGATTCATGAAACTCACCACTACTGTTCTTGATTGCCAGAGTGTTGCTCTATTTATGATGGCAGTTGCTATTTTGATGTATAGAATAGTTAGTGTTAAAAGACAAAGACCTCCCCTATAGTGTAAGAAATCATAGAAAAAACCTTAATCTTTAAAATTATATAAAAACACTTTCTATTTTATAGCCTTTCATAAAAATCCCTTCTCTTAGACTTTGATTAAAAAATTACAATGAAATAAATGAACTATATCTATTAAACGTCATTTCCAGAGTCTAACTCGAGAGTCATAAAACGTATGCAAAGCACTCTGTAGGGTTCTTATAATGGAACCTCATTAGTCAATATAGGTTCATCTTCATTCTCATAACATCCCACAATTCCATAATTGATCACTTGACATACGACAATCCATTCTTATGTTTATATCCCCAATCGTCACCCTAAACATATCACTCAATTTATCTCTTATTTCCACAACAAACTAAGTACATTTCAAGCTCCATTCAAGCCTAAATGTATCATAGGAAAGCATTGATAAGCCTACAACTTATAAATGTATAAGATTTGGGACAAAAAGCATAACTTTCAATATGGATGTTGGATCAAGGTCATTCGAGTATAGTTTTGAAGAGGACTTTGAGTTTTACAACTTTCGTGAAGACCCCAAAGAGAGATTTTACAATCTATAGGGTCAAAAATTTCACAATTTTATAACTATCTCGAGAATGTCCACTTAGCGGACATATGTCCCTCCAAACGGATATGAACTAAGCTGGAACTCTGGAATTCCCAAGAAGGTCCACATAGCGTACATCAAGTCCGCCCAACAGACATTTACAGGTCAATTTTTATATTTCTAACTCCTACAAGTTATCTATGACCCCTCTTATGAATATCTATCATTTCTAACTTACTTTCCACATTATTTCCCTTCATTATCACATCCATTTCAGCTCAACATCATTAACAACAAAATCATAATCTATTTTTGGTCATCAATCCAAAAACATAACATTCAAACTTATGCACATTCATCATAAAATTTCTGCACATGATCATATAAATACAACATCAACCATGTCAATACATCTTTAATAATTCAGCACACATTCAAATCCCTTTATCACCTTTATTTCATCTCTAAATTATCACAATAATTCTTCCCATTTCAAAACACCATAAAACTCATTTTCTGTTAACTCAAGTAAAGAAAAAGGTTGTAATGTATCTAGCATACATCCTGTGTAGCCTCTTTAATTTGTAAAAAGCATATCTCTCAACTCTGAAATCCAAAAATTACAAACTTTATATCAATGGAAAGCTAAGAGAATAAACTACAACTTTGAAGAGACAACCCTATCTAAATCGGCCTAGATTAATACAATTTTTTTCCTGAAGTCAGAACACAGATTTTACCCCTATGAATGCTTGAAAATGCAATGCGAAAACTTGGAAAGTCATGAGCAAAACATAAATATATTTCATTAACATCAAAAGAAAATACTTTTACGAAGCTTTAATAGGAATTTCAAGACCCAAATACATCATTGGTCTCATAATCCAAAAATACAAAATATGCATGAATGAGTGTTACTTGAAATGCAGCTAAAGCCTTATGTTTTCATAAACTAACTTAAATATAAAAAATATGCAGACTTGGAGTGATGCCTTGACTCTCTATCACTTGATCTCTTGCTCTTCACCTAGAAATGGGGAGGAATGGGGGGTGAGCTTAAAAGCTTGTGGGTAACAAGTTTATAGTGGAGAAATAAGCAAAACCATTGAAAATATTCATTGCCATAATAAATTACACTGAAACCATAAAACACGTATTTCTAAAATTCTCAAGCTTGTTAAACAATTCATAAACAACATAAGTCATGTATTTCTCAACTTTTCAAACAATCATAAACACATAAGCAATCATAATGGTGTGGGTAGTCCATAAACATGAGGGAGTTCTTGCGAATCTCCACTAATAACATAATGGACCACTTTGGGTTGTCCATAAACATGAGGGAGTCTGTGAAGGAGCTCTATGCCACTAGCGGTCAGGCGGGAGAAGCCTTTAACATGGTCAACGTGCATGTGATATAACAGAATGAACCACCACAAACCCACACAAACATGAATTTCATATCTTGTAACATCTTGCACATTACAGAATCCTGATTTCCATAAGCATGATATTTTTCAAATACAATTTCCATCATCATTTCATAAATCATCATCAAGATTTATGTACCAAACATGTAGAAATTACTTTAATCATTTAAGAAGCAATAAATGCATCATTTATAAAGGAATTGAAATCATTTAACTTTATTGATTTGGAAAAATACTCATAGCTAATTAACTCAACTATAAACATGTAACCTACCTTGATTTCTTGCTTAAAAACTTTCTTTAAAAAAATGCCCCTCCTCTTGCTCCTCTTGCCTCTCTTGATTCCCTGTAACATTGGCAAAAATCCAATTCAATAGGAATAAAAATTGAGAACCAAAAAAGCACAATCACTAAAAATTGTTTCTAGAATACTTAAACCCATGTCTATCCTAAGCTTCATGAACCAAAACCCTTCTAAAAATCCAAAGGATTAAACATAAGCTTACCTTGAATCTTCACCAAACAAAGAGATGTTTGGCTCAAATCGAAGCTCTTCTCTTCCTCTTTCTTTGTCTCTTCTTGAGTACCCTCAAAAACACTCTTGAAAACTAAGAAAAGATGAAACCTTAACTTTTCTTCTTCCATTTTTCTCTCATGGACGAACTCTCTCTCCTTGCTTTCTCCTTTTTTCTTTTTTTTCACTTCACTCTCTCTTCAATTCATGTTTTTCTTCCTCTAATGTGCAAGACAAAATTTTCCTCTTCCAATTTTACCCTTAATGAGTGCTAAAAGTCAATCCTACCCTTCTTTTAATGCTTCATGCCTTTTAATCTTAAGTGACATGCCACAATTGCCCTCAATACATTCCTACTGCTTTAATTTTACTATACAGTGAAATAAAAAGATACTAACACTATAATAAATATTTAAACTCCAATAATAGTTCTATCATAGCTTTATAATTCATTCAAATCATGCTTAACTCAAAAAAAAAATTTGGTGGCCAACAATGTCACACGTGTACTAATCAAATGTTGTTTACATGACAATTCAACACAACTCTTAAACTTAAACTAAAATAACTCGAACTGAATTAGTTAACACTAACATAAACTAATAATTTCTAATAATTATATTAAAATTTTTATTTTAGTTTAATTAATTAGTTTATGACAAGTTTAAGAAATGAGTTGGATTATTATATTAGTGACATTTGATTATCCCACATTTAATTTTCATACTACATGTGTTTAATTTTATATTTTAATCAAATTCTAAGCATGATATTTTTTTCTAAATGATGAAAACAAGGAGTTTTTTTAAAATTTGAAGATTAAGAGGTTTTTCTAAGGTTTCTTCAACTATGGGGAAGATTTATGTCTTTTAACCAAAAACTAATTTTAAATCTCAAAACGTTAAAATAATTAGTCTCATAAAACAAATGGTCTCTATTCTATTCTAATCCTTCTTCTAATCATTCACTTGTCCAGACTATCCTAATTTTATGAGTGATAATGTTAATAAGGAAGAAGAAACTAATTTAACTTTAATTCAGATGTCCCCTCTTATGGCCCAACAAATTGTAATGCCCAACCAATTTTGTGGATCAAATATTAAAAATAAGAAAAAGGATTTTTCAAAACCTAATACTTAGTTATTTCACAATTATTACAGGGAGAATTTGGGAACTGAAACCAAATTGCCAGTTAAGAAAAGCTTTTTGGTTAGCTTCAAATCCAAAATTTCCTTGACCTTGTTTTAGATGAAACTATCATAAAATTATAAAATTAAAGCAATAGGATATGTAGGATCAACCCAAATGTTATTACTGTGACATTTAGCAATTTTTTCAACAAACCACATTTTAAAGAAATTCCAACGCATAATTTTATGCTGAACATTATTATTATTATTATTATTATTATTATTATTATTATTATTATTATTATTATTATTATTATTATTATTATTATT
>JAOQMS010043748.1:0-11324 GCA_027563885.1 Erythroxylum longipes
ATGCATTCTTAATTCTTCAATTTAACTTACACCCTACTATACTCTAACTTAATCTTAATTCTTCCATTTAATACTTCTGATTTCCTTCAATCCATGAAATAAATCCTCCTAAACTTGACTTACTAATAATTAAACTCCAATAAAAAATGATTTATCCAACAAGATCGCAAAATTCATTCAATTCATGCTTACTAAAATAAATAAAAATTCAGGGTCCAACACATCTCTTCTATTTTTGTGGCTTCCTTCTTCTTCTCTTCACTCCCACGATTTTAGCTCACCTAATCTCCATTCACGTTATGACTTGCTTTCATCTTTGATTTGCTACTCTCATCTTGCTCTCTCTTTCACTTCTTACAAAAGACCCAACCTTATCATTCTTGAATGATGATGAACGTGGGTTATGTGGAGAGCTAGGGCTAAGAGAATCTTGAAGATTTTGAAGCTAAATCAAGTGAGTTATACTTTAATCTTTATGGGTAATGTTAAATCTAACTAATTTGATGAGTAATTTGAGATTGATGATTTGATTATCGAATTTTATATGTATGTATGTGTCGTGGATGATGGATAGTTGATGTAAATGTCTTGCTTTTATATATGTATGATGAGTAATAATTCATAAATTGTTTTAGATATGTTTTAGAGGTAGAATGATCATCATAATCGTGTTAGGATGAGTGCAGAAAATTGATAATGAATGGTATATGTAGATGTTCTTTTTTGAGTTAATGATTAAATATAGATCATGAATTGGTTTGTGAATGACATGGAGTTGAAATGGAGTCAATAATGAAGAGTAATGAATTAGGAAAAGTGATCTTTGTACAAGATGTGTTAGGTGTAAAATTTGGAAAATTGGAAGACGAGTGCTGGAAAATGTAGCAGTAACATGTTCACTGATTATGCTTCTATGTTTTACCCATAACTTGATCTTTAGTTATCCAAATGAGATGATTCTTGATCTGGATTATACTAGATACATAAGGCTACATGTTTCATGAAGACATTAAATTTAAATTATGTCCTTAAGAGTCTCAAAATTTAACATGAAATTGAGAACTGGGTGTAGCAAATTGGTGGATGAATGTATATGTTTGTGTTCTGTTTTGAGAGTATGAGACTATGTTCTATTTTAAGTGTTTTTAGAGATGTTTTAAAATGGGTTTAGAGTTAAGTAAGAGGAGTAAAATGATGTTTTAATCTAGGAAAGTGATTTAAAATGAAATTTTGAGAAAAAAATGAAGAATGTGTTGGGAATAAATATTCAGAAAAATGAAATTGCAAAAAACGTGAAGAACATACATGAATTTTTTGTTTTAATGTTTGAATTTTAATCTGGGATTTTGGCTTTGTTTGTGGATTATTTGAGTTAAAATGGAAGTTGAAAATGGTGTAGATATAAATTAGAAATGTTAGATTGAGAAAAAGAAAAAAATAAGATGAACAAAATGCAGAAAAATGAAGGAAAGTGTAGGAAATGAAGACCATGCGTGGAGAATTTTCTAGTTTTTGATATTTAGTGTTAATTATGGTTTTTAATTTGTTCAAGAATGTGTTGAGCTGAATAGGATTTGAACCAACAGAGTCAAAACACCTTGTTCTATATCTCCACCAAAAATTATAACCATATGAAATCATTTGGAGGAGATTGATTAATGAATTTGGGACGAAATTGATGAGGAGTTTTGGAATTTCATAACTGGAGTATTTTCACTAAACATGCTTTGGTATTTTAGATTTAACTTGTTATGTAGTTATCCAAATGGAATGATTCTTAATTTGGAGTAAACTAGAGACATAGGGCTACAAATTTTATGAAGAAATAGAATTTTAATTCTATCTCTAGAATTCCAAAATCTGACTTGAAGTTTGGTGCAGAATATTATTACAGTTGAAGAACAATCCGAATTATTTGGAGTATAACTTTTGGAATATTGAACCAAATTGAATGATCTTTGTGTCATTAGAAACTTAAGATAATGGGGAACATTTTTCTAGAAAAAATTATTGCCAAATTCACTCATTTTCATTATTAGATTGATCATGTACAATAGACCCGAAGGTATGTTTCAGGAAAAATCTGAATTGACAAAATGAGTTATGAATAGACATGTCAATTTTGGCCCGGCCCGACCCGACCCGATTTTGGCCTGAGTTTGACGAGCCATGGGAGAGCCACGGGCCAGCCCGGCTCGGCCCGCGGCTCGACAAAATGACGCCGTTTTGTATTTTTTTATATTAAAAAAATATAAATGGGCCGGGTTTAGCCTAGCCCACCCTTGGCCTGCCGGGCCACGGGCCAACCACGGGCCGGGGCACAGGCTGGGCCATCCCGACCTGCGCGGGCCACGGGCCGGCCTGCGGCCGGCCATTTTTTCCCGGCCCATTGACATCCATAGTTATGAATTTCAATTTTAATGGTTTTATTGAGGTATAAACCATAAGTATAAATGATACTTATGTGAGTTTAGAAATATGAGTGTTTACTTGAGGAGAATAATAGAGCGATACCTGGTATTGTCATGAACATGCATTATGCATATTTCATATACATACATGCGCATTAACAAACACTTATAAATGTGCAAAAGTGTGATATGTGTATATTGCTTGATATAGAGGAGCAATTGGAACGTCAACATCCAGACATTGCCATAACTTCAAGGTAGTAGCTTTGGGAGCAATCGGTGAGTAACCTAGACAGTTTCATGCAGTTAATTGCTTGCTTTAGAATATGTTTTGCATGATGATATGAATGATATTTGATTATACTGATGCCGAACAATGAAGTTCCGAGACTTGATGCATGAATGTGATATTAAAGTGCTACTTGTATGTGAATGTGATGAACTAAATTCTTCTTGACATGATTGATTGATTATGAGAGATGCATTCCATACATGAATACATGATCAGATAATGAGAGTTGTGACCTGAGTAGACACCGAAAACAAGCTTAATGCTCTAAATGTGATTAAGAGCCAAAGGCTTACTATATAAAATGAGCCCTGTATCCCAACTAATAAGGGACAGTATAAATGAGCCCGGTATCCATAATGAAAATGGGACAGTTTAGGCACTCGGTCACAACAATGTAATAATTGGAAAAGAGTCACATGAGCATTTCATATACATTTTAATAAGTATGTTTGATTGTTTGAAATGCAAAATTACCTTACCCTTAAGTGAGAATGTGATATCTGATAATTTATGAAAAATGCAAAGATGTGAATTATATGTTATATGTGTGATGTGTTGCATGAATAGAGTGAACCATCAATGATGATTACCTCTTTGAGTTCGCAAAGGTCACCAAAATCGCAATGTTGATTTTTCAGGACTGAGAGATGACTTTAGCTACTAAGAGACCCTACAAGGAGTATAGTCTTGTACATTCGGGGAAAAAGAAGAAATGGCTCAAAGGTCGGTTAGCTGAGATTGGAAGATTAGATAGATCTTTTTGTGTATTTCCTCTTTCATTTAGTGTATTTTGTATTAGGATATGATGATGTTCATATTTAGACGATACTGAAAACTGTCAATGTACATATTTGGTTTTATGAAATGAAAAGAGAAATTTGGGTTTTAAAATATGGTGTTTTTCATTATGATGTCTTATAAGAAAATAAAGAATGATGATGCTATGTTAAGTGAATGTTGTGATTGAACGTAGAGCACCATTATCATAGGTTATATGCTAGAATGTCCTCAAGGTGTTCCGGTAGTATCCCATGGTAACTGGGCGCTACAAATAAGCCCAAAATTAATTTATTCTCGTTAGAATTAGTTCCAACTTATTAACTAAATGTCATTCCACTAAAGACAATTGTTTAAACTCTTGAATTACTTAAAATTATGAGAAACTGTGTTTCAAAATTATTAATTCGATGTCCAATCGCAAACTCTATTATGAACCATATTATAGCCATCCACAAAATAAAGGGTAAAATTATCGTTTGCCCTTATGTTGGTTTTTCCTTCTAGATCTCCCGTTTCACTCTACATGGTGATTAATACATAAGATCTAATCTTGATGTTAAGACTTGATGGGTAGCTAGTCCATCAAACTACTAGCGCCAGTTTAATCACCAATCTCCATAAAACATGTAGAAGTGATGATATCACTATAAACTCTTTATTTGAGTGAATGTTCCCTAATGCATGTTTCAATTAATAATTCCAACATGTGAACATTGGATTGATACCCTGTAAAAATCCATTCTGATCATATCAAGAATTATAACGAACCACATATGAGTGCACCACTCATCAAGATTGTGGCTCGTAATAGACGAATGCTAAAGTGTATGTTTTAAGATTAAAGTTACAACCTACTTTATTCTTTACAAACATACGCAATTCTAGATTCATTTAATAGTGCCATTACCGATAGTCAACTACTATCATGATTTGAAACTCATCATTCCCTTGAAGTAAACTCCTTTACTTACACGGAGGTATATCGCAACACTACAGTCTAAACCATAATCAAGCAACCAACTTGACTATTCGACTGTAAACTAATTAAATTAGATTATAATAATATACATTTTTTCCATACATCTCCATGTATATCTATATTACATACAAAAAAACCTTGGTACCTTATGACTAGTTATAATATGCTCATACAAATAAAACCAAACTCTTTTGTTTTATTAATAATAAAATTTTTATGACAATATTGTAACTGGAAGAAAATTAAAATATATGTAAATATGCTTGCTTTCCGAGGCACTATATTTACATAACCCTAACAGTAAAAATATGGTTCTGTCATGATCGTGGCCACTCCCACGAGCTTCTATCACGATCATGGGAAGGACCACCATAATCGTGGGTAGGTATAAAGGAAGAAATGTTGTCTTTTGAGTGATATTTGAACCAACTAATGTTAAGGTACTTCCTTTTGATGTATTTAGGCTTAAAAGAGGCCTTGAATGAACCTATTTGATGATGGATTCGGTGATTAAAGTGAGTAAAGTGTATTAAGTATTAAATAATGATCGAAAGATGATGTATGAATGATTATAATATGTGAATTAAGTAACTATACTTGGAATAGTCAAATTGAGCGTGTATTATACATAACACATTTATATATGTGTATGATTGAGTATTAATGTGATTGTGCAAATTATTAATATGTAAATGTGTATGTGTTGTATGATATAGAAGCATAAATAAAGCAAACGCATTCAAACATTGCCGGAACATCGAGGTAATAGCTTTCTGGAGCATAGTTTGAGTAACCTAGATGGTCTCATGTTGATTAATTGTTTTGTTTAAATTTCTATATTTAATAATTATTAATGTGAATGTGTTGATTCCAGACATCAATTGTCTGAGGCGTTTGATGCATGAGAATCATATTGGAAGTGCTCCTTGTATGTGAATTTGACAAAAATAAGTGTACTCAACATATTTGATGAATATCGGACTTAGGTCCAATGATATGTGAAGGTCAATGTGTGAAGTGAATATAAGTGATTGATTAATATATGAGATTTGATGCATTTAACTACATAAATGCATGATCAGATAAAGGTAGTTGCGACTAAAGTCGCCAACGAAAAAGATCTTAAAGATCAAAATATGGTAAGAGCCTCTAGCTCACTATATATAATGAGCCCAGTATCCCTAACGGATACGGGACAGTTATTAATAAGCTTGATATCCACAATAGATACGAGACAGTGAAAAAGGTACTCGAACACAACAACATAATAATTGAAAGAAAGTCTCATGAGCTTGCATATACATTTGTTATGTATGTTTTAAATGATCGAAATGAATAGTTGAACTGTTCTAATTATGAAATGTGAAATAAGTGAACAAAGTGATATTTGATGCTACATGATGATTGGTGAAGTGATGTGCAACACGTGCTAATACTTATCTACAAATTAAATGTGAATTTATGAACTATTCTATGCTTGGTATCATTGAGGATGGTTAGCTCACTGAGTTCGCAAAACTTATCAAAATTGCAACGTGGCTTTTCAGGTATGAGAGAAGAGACTTAGTTGGTAAGACACTCTAAAAGAAGATTAGTTATTATGTTTTGGATAGAAGAAATGGCTCAAAAGTTGGTCAGCTAAGACTGAAAAGTTAGATAGAATTTTGTATAATTCCTCATTTATGTAGCATATTTTTGTAAACAGAGCTATAGACTTTGATAAGCTTTTGATACTATATATATATATATATATATCATTTATATATATATATATATATATAAATATATATAAATGATATATGTAATGCTACAGTGTACATTATGTTTTATTAAATGAAAATGAGGAATTGAGTTTTTGATATTGAGTATTTCTGTTTTAAATTATGATGCCATAATAAGTGATATGATTGCTTTAGCGTATTGCTCCCCTTAAGTATGTGCTCGAATGTTTGATGGACATATGGACACGTGTCAGATGGGAGTGGGGTGCTACATTTTTTCTTTTTTATATAAAAATTGAAAAAAATAAAAATTGGAATTCATTGATAAAAGGTAAAATGACATTATAACAATTATAACCAACCCACACATATGCACACCCCCATACTTACTCTTGTGCATCCACAATCATCAATAATCAATAAATGCTTCACTAGCTTTAAGGCTTAGGTAGGACATTTGGTTATGTTAAAAGCAAGTAATATGGTTAGCACAAAAATAAAAGGTAAATAAAGCTCAAGGGGGTTTATCAAAAGGAAAAATATATCGATAGGTAGGCTATTTGGCTAATGTGGCTTGTAAAACAAAGAATGCCTATATCATTTCCATATTAACACATGTTATAAAAAAAAGTGGTCTTGAACAAAAAAATTAAATTAAAGTCAGGTTGTACATGTCATGAAGGCCACATATAACAAAAGACAATAAGACTAATATGGATGTGTCAGTCTATAAACACTTAAAATCTCACTGGCTTGTGTCTACCACTAGTAACCACTCTTCTAACGATAACATATATTGAGCAATCATAAAAGTAAAAGTTTATGCTCAAATTTCCATGAAATTTTATAATTAATTCATTCTCTAATTATGACTATATAGTCCTATAAGCAATGGAAAAATAGAATTTTTGTTTTGTTTTGATTTGATTCTCTTTTTATTTTTTAATACTTAAAAACATGTAAGAAACAACAAAACTTAAAAACAGACATATTAATTTCTTCTTCACTAGCAACACTTTCAGTAGTCCTCCCAAGATTCTCAAGCTCCTCTCCACTACTTAAAGTTACTATACTAACGTTTTTTGGATTCACGTCAGGTTGAGATGACTGCTTCTATCTATTTTGTGATCCTGGTTAGTTGATAATTACTACTGACAGATGAATAATTGATCATATTTTCTCCCCATACTTGTATTTTTGCTTTATAAATTATACTTTTAATGTATATTTGGTACTTAATGCCTTCCAACTGTGTTTACAGAGTATAATATCCTTTATGAACTTAAAGGAGAAGAATTTGGACAAAAACATGGTATAAAGCAAAGATTTAACACACAGAAAGGATGCACGGTCGTGCATCTGCCTGTGCATATCTCCCATGCATCTGCCTATGCATATCTCACAGGCCTATGCATGACTATGCATCGAACAAAACCCTAGAATTTTATGTGAAAGGATATAAATGGAGACCTAAAGGGAGAACAAACGTTAGGAGGTGATTACAAACATAGAGATCGTTCTCAAGGGGCAATTTTGGTCTAGAGAAGCGGAAAACATGAAGAAATAAAAAATCCATTAGAATTCATTATAACTAGAAGAATTTCAAATTTTGATTCATGACTTCTTTGGCTGCGCACACGTCTATTTATATGAAAAAGTAGGTTTTAGTAAAGATGCATAGTTTTATGCACGACCATGCATCAAAATAATGCCACTTTTGTGTTTTTGCACGACTGTGTATTTTACAAATCATATTGAAATCCTTGATTTTCTTGCATTTTCTTGTCCCATCTTCACTCTAACCCATATACTTCTTGTTCCATAAAGATAAATGAGTTTGAACATCAAAGGGATGACTTAAAGAATGTGCTTTTAACTCATTTTGGATCTTATGCTTCCAACTTGTACCTAAAACCAAATGTTAACCAAAATGAGTATCTTAAGCATTTCATAATATTAATCTCTAAGTATTAAGGAGTGAATATATAAACAATCAAGCACATACCAAATTGGCATGAAAATAATCCGAATAGTAATACTTACAATTTAGGGTTAAGAAATCTTCCTAAATTTTTATAAAATAATCAAGGACACAAAAACAAGGAACTCCACCTAGATTTCAGTAACAAAAGTGGCAAAAAATAAAGCCAAATCTTATAAAATTCATTACTGCATATAAGGTCTCTTGTAAAATAATGAAGCATCTCGTCAAAATCAATAGGCTTCCATCTATAACTTATTCATATTGGATAACTTTCTAAGCTTATATTTGAAAGGAAGCTAGAAATTTAGCCAAGAAACACTAAGCCAAATATAAGGGAATAAATGAATGCAACAATTTTGAGGATTAAAAAGGAGCTAAGAGTTAAAGGAAAAGAAAAAGAAAAGAAGGAAAAAGCTATTATGAATGAAAATAAAGACAAGGAGTAGGAGAAAAAGAAAGATAAGGAGAGAAAGAAGAAAACGTTCAAATAGTACTAATAAAAAATTCTATACCTAAGTAGACTTGAGATAGATAGAAAGGATGATTAATTTCTTTAGTTTTTATAAATTTTTCTAAATAAGTACATATTAACATTCCTTTTGTTGAAGCTCTTTTATAGATGCTAAAATATGTCAATTTTTTAAAGGATGTCCTTTCTAATAAGAGACTTAAACAGTCATCAATAGTTACTTTAAATAAGGAGTGCTTTTCATCTTGTAAAACAAATTACTTTTGAAAAAAAAGATCTGAGGAGCTTTGCTACTTGTAACAATGGTAGTTTGTTAATTGAAAAGGCACTAGTAGACTTAAGAGTTAATACTAATTTGATTCCATATGACATATTTAAGAAGTTAGGGTTGGGTGAACCTAAGGCAACTAGAATAAATATTCAATTATCATATAAGTTCATTAAGTGTCCTAAAAGTACAACAAAAGGGTGTTTTGATTAAGGTTGATAAATTTATATTTCGTATTGATTTTTTTATTATGGATATGGAGGACGATGTGGAGACTCCTTTGATCTTAGCATGAAGTTTCCTAGTTAATGCTAAAGCTATTACAAATGTGTATGACCTGATAAGAAATTAATCATAAGGATAGAGGATAGGAAATTAGTTTTTAAGATATCTGAAGTTATAATACATCTCCTTAAGAATGAAAATACTTATTTCTTATAAATGTGATTGATATTAAAGTTTCTCATACTATATTGGAAATAATCACATATGATCCATTGGAGAATTATATCATGTAATAAGAAGAAGAGGAGATGGATAGCCCTATTCTAAAGGAGCAAATGACATATTTAGAATCCTATAATTAGGAATTAAGTAAGAAATCTAGCTAAAAGATTCATAAAGAAGTGGTTGGGATATAATCGTACGATTTGATTATTTTTTATTCAATTTAGTAGTTTTTAGAATCTTTAGCAATAGTTTTAAATATGTTTTTTTCGCTTTATATTGATGTCTATTTCATGTATTTTAAGGTCAAACTAGTTTCAAAGTCATGAATTTAGGTATATTTGATTCTCTTTAATGTTATATCATGATGATTTTACTTGGGATGAGACTTGATGGAGTTTTGAAGGCTATATATCGGCTGGTATCCTACACAAATAAGTGGGTTCCTTATGTTATAAAACACCCCTACATATTTGATTATAGAGTTAAAATAAAGGATTTGTATTATTAGGGGAGTACAGATTATCTTAATTTCCTTTATTTTTCTAGTTTTCAATGTTCTTATAAGTTTGTACATTGAGGATAATGTATAACTCAAGTGTGGGGGAGAAAACTATTTACTTATAAGCCTTGCTTGTCATTGTTTCAAATTTTCCATAATTAGCTTAAAGCAAGACTAATGGTGAAGGGATTTAGCCAAAATAAAGGCATCAAGTTGAAATTTTCTCACTAGTGATTAAGATGACTTTAATTTGAAATGTGTTGGGTTTAACTACCAACAGAGATCTTAAATAACTAGATGTGAAGAAAACTTTATTGCATGAAGATTTGAAGAGGAGATATACATGGAGCAACTGAAAGGATTTAAGGTTCAGGGAAAGCAAAATTTGGTTTGTAAGTTGAAGAAGAGCTTGTATAGGCTAAAATGGGCACTGAGATAATGGTATCATAAGTTTGATTTGTTTATGATAGGTAATATTTATAAGGAAGCCTTTTGTCGATCCTTGATTTTATTTCAAGAAGTTACCAGTAGAAACTTCATTATTCTCCTTTTGTATGTTGATGATATGTTAATTATGGGACAAGATGTTGAGCAAATTCACAAGCTGAAAAAGGACTTATCCAAATCTTTTGACATGAAAGATTTGGGCCTATAAAGCATATTTTGGGTATAAAATTAACTTGGGATTGGAAAAACAAGAAACTGTGGTTGTCGTAAGAAAGGTATATTGAAAGTGTGCTACAAAGATTTAATATGAAGCATTTCATGCTATTTAGCATGCCACTAGCACCTCACTTTAAATTGAGTAATCTTGTCTACCCTTCTAATGAAGAGGAGACAGATGATACATCTTTTA
Organism: Erythroxylum longipes; assembly: GCA_027563885.1. NCBI lineage: Eukaryota > Viridiplantae > Streptophyta > Magnoliopsida > Malpighiales > Erythroxylaceae > Erythroxylum > Erythroxylum longipes. The sequence continues at coordinate 10,710 of JAOQMS010043748.1, forward strand.
TTCCATACTTATCTATTGCTAGTTCCTTGATGTATGCAATAGTATGTACAAGATCAGATATAGCATAGGCTTTTTGGTTGTTAAATACTTGTCTAATCTAGGAAAGGTTCACTAAGAAGCAGCAAAATGGATCTTAAGATACTTATGGGGAACTCCTAAATAGAGATTGTGTTTAGGTAGTAGGGACCAAATTCTAAAGAGTTATACATATGCAGGCATGGTTAGAGATCTTGATAATAGGAAATCTAGTTCAGACTACTAGTTTAAATTTGTGGGGGAGCCATTTCTTGGTAATCCAAGCTACAAAAGAGGATAGTTTTATCCACAACTGAAGCGAAGTCTATAGTTGTTATAAAAGTAAGTAAAGAGATGCTCTAGTTGAAACAGTTCGTTCAAGAGTTAGATGTGAAGTAAGATGATTATGTAATATTTTATGACAATCAAATTGATATAGATTTAGGCAAGCATACTATGTGTTGGCCCCCGAAATTTTTTTTGTCGAATTAAGCATGATAGTTATGGAATAAGCATGGAATTAGAATTTTTGCCTTAGGATGAATTATGAGGTCATAATAGAATTATTTATTGGAATTTAATTATTTATTTCAATGTTAG
>JAOQMS010043749.1:0-11323 GCA_027563885.1 Erythroxylum longipes
TGAACCAAAATCCTTCCAAAAATCCAAAGGATTAAAATTGCTCTTACCTTGAATCTTCACCAAATAACAAGATTTTTGGCTCAAATGAAAGCTCTTCACTTCTTCTTTCTTTTTCTCTTCTTGAACAACCTTAAAATCTCTCTTAAAGACTAAGAAAAGATGAAACCTAGCTTGTCTTCTTCCTTCTTCTAAAAAAAAGACTCTCTCTCTCCTTTCTCTCTTCTTTCACATTTTCTCTTCTTTCTTCCCTAATTTTCGTTTTTCTCCTTCTTAAAGCAAGACAACATTTTCCTTTACCAATTTTACCCTTAATGAGAGTTAAAAGTCCAACTTACCCTTCCCTTAATGCTCCTTGACTTTCTTAACATAGTGACATACCAAAATTGCCATCCTCCATTCTTAAAACATTAATTTCACTAACTAGCGAAATAAAATCCTACTTCAAACTTCATCCTAGGGAAAAATTCAAATTCCATGCTTATTCCATAACTGTCATGCTTAATTTAACAAAAATATTTCAGGGCCAACTTAGTTTTTGGTATAAATACATTATGTTGATGGAAAAAACGATTTGAAATTCATTTTCATAGGTTTAGAGAGAGGAGAGCCGATAGAGAGCACACCATTTTGAAGACCTATAGAGACTATAGAAGGCTAAGCTTCCCGGCACAGGTTTGAAGATGAAATCGATGCCTGAGTCACGATTAAGCATATCTTTTCATTGTTTAATATTGAATCTCTCTCTATGGATTGTTTATGTTATCCTTTTCTTAATTGATTTGGACTTTCATGTATGGATGATCGTTATTCTCGTTATTGTTAAATTGTTTATGTATGAACCTATTGTTAGAATCTTGAATATAATCCTTAGTAATTATGTTTGAGATTTGTTTATAGCTACTAATGGTTTCGAATTATTAGGGATAACGTAACTTAGGTTAAATGACTTGATCTTATGTGGTTGTTGCTTAGATTAGTCTGTTTTCCATTTAATAATGTGGCTGCCCAATTAAAAATTGATCTCTTTTTATTTACATCTCACATTTGCTACTTTCGATAAATGCTCCATTTCTTCCATTTGATATTACATTGATGACAATGTACGTTTTGAGTGTGGGTTAAGGATCTTAGTTTTTATACATGTTTTTAGGCTCAATTGTTACTTACATGGCTTCTTAGGCATTTGTAAAAGCAAACAAACAAACAAGCATTTTCTATTTTTCTACTGCTTTTAAGACTATATAGTTATAATTAGAGAGTGAATTGACTAGAAGAATCCACGGCAACTGACAGAGAGTGTCGAGTGCACTGCAAAATTTACCTAACTCTACACAATAAATTTTTTTAGTTCTGATAAGTCTGGTTTGTATCCACAAGGAATGTTCGATTAATTCTCATAAAGAAAATAATCGATACAAAGGAAATAAAAGTAGGGTTTTGAGTTGATGTAATTGAGAAAACAAAACAAAAATTAAACTAATGTAAGCAATTTATCAAAAGCAGTCAAAGATGATAAGAGTGATGAATATGTGTAAAACTTGACTTTTTGATCAATCTCGACCTACATATGATTAAACATCTTTCATTGTTATAATGCTTTCACACCTCTTCTAGATCTATTGGTTGTAAATTAATAATAAACTCTACTAATCTCGGTTTTACCTTAAGTTTTGTTTAATTAAGAGATGCTTGTTCATTAAAACTAACTACTGAATAACCTAGAATATGCTCTTTAGATTTAATTGGATAGTTGCATTATGAAATGGAAAACAGATCAATCTAAACAATAACCACATAACCTCAGGTAATTTAACTTAAGCTAGGTTATCCCTAACGATTTAACGTCCTTAGTTGCTGTAAGTGAATCCAAATATAACGATTACAAATTGTATTAATGATTTTAGTAATGGGTTCATAATATAAAAAATCTAACGATAAAGAGAATATGATTATCCATACATGAATACCTAAATTAATTAAGCAAAAAATAACCTAAACAATTCTGAGAGAGAGATCTAACATTAAACAAAGATAAGATAAGCTTAACTGTACACTGTAGGCGATGATTTCACCTTTGAATTGATGTCAGGAAGTTAGTCACCCATGTTCTCTATTGATCCACAAGGGATGAACTTTTGTCACCCCTTTATTTTCACAAAACCCAAAAACGATTAAGAAAAAAAATGAGGGGTGTTCTCTGCCATCATATAATGTTTTATTTATAGTTAAAAGTAGGTTTTTGAGACAAGTGGCAAAGGAATCATAGGCATGCATTAAACGTTTGACGGCCTTGCATATGTTCTCATGGTAATGAGCATTGTTGCATGCAACATGTGTCATGGGCGTGACATATGTCTCATAACCATGACAAATTATGAATGGTCGTGAGCCAATTTTCTCCTTCCTCATCATGATGTTTTCATCATATACTCTCATCTTCCTTGGCATTTTCTTTTCATATCTTGATCTAATTCGTATGTTTATTACTCCATGAAGAAAATAGAGTATGAATCTTAAGAAGATGACTCAACGAGTATGCTTTCGGCTCACTTTTGCTATTATGCTTCCAAATTGTACCTAAAATCAAATATGAAATAAAGCGAGTGTCTTAAGCATTTTATGGCATTAATCAGTAAGTGTAATGGATTAAATGTGCCAACCATTAAGCACATATATAGTTCCCCCATACTTGGCTTTTAACCATCCTTAGACAAATCATCAAAATCAAAGTCACAATCTAAAACACTTACTCATTTTCCACATTTCCTAAGAATAGATAGTTATAAGCAAAGATGAATAAAATTAAAAAACATATCAATAACTCAACATTTAAAACTTTTACTAATGATTAATCAACATTCTTCACACTTAGAAATTGAAATATTTAGAGGTAGACTTGGAAAAAATGTTTTTAATAAGATAGATCCATAGGTACACTCAAACACCATTTATGATCATAACATTCCAAACTTTGCATATCATTTCATTTCTCCACTATTAAGAGTCACAAGCATAATCATAAATTAAAGGAATTTTTAAGGTTGTAATGTGGACAAGGGTAAAGTGTGAAGTATTTTGGGTAATTTAGCATAAAAGCCATCAAGTAGTGAAGAAAAAGTAACACTCAATGAAACATCAAACGAACATGCTAACATTTATTCAAAACTGGGTGCCATCAGTTATGATGAATGCAGCAATTATATTTCATAGCTCAAATTTAAGCTCTCACACTATAAACCATATAAAGCATAACCAATTAGAAGGAATCACTTGTAAAAATCATTGATAACAATACATTCCAACTATAAGGACTGATCCTTCCACAACATCTACATCATATTTAACATACATAAATCACTCATTCAATACAACTTTAGGAGGAGAAAACAAATGTATTTCCTCCTTATTCAAACATTTTTTTCTTTTTCTTATCTCTTTCTCTTTTTCTCTTTCTTTGGTATTAAAATTGAAAGAAGATACATCAACATGGGAATTTCATTGATAAGACATAAAACGGTATCCCAACAATTATAACCATCCCATACATATGCACACCCCTACACTTATACTTTTGTTCATCCACAACATTAATAATTAAACAAATGCTCCATTAGCTTTTATGGTTTAGTTAGGACATTTGGTTAAGTTAAAAGGATGTAATGTACTTAGCACAAAAAGAAAGTTTAATAAAGCTCAAGGGAGCTTAACAAAGGAAAATTCATATCAATGGATAGGTTATTTGGATAATGTAGCTTATAAACAAAAGAATGCCTATATCATTTTCATGTTAATGCATGTAATAAAAATGTGGTATTCAATAGAAAATCAAACCACAGTCAGGATGTACATGTCATGAAGGTCACACATAAATAAAAGACAATGAGACTGATATAGATGTGTCAGTCTATGAAGGCTCAAAATCTTACTGGCTTATGTCTATCACTAGTCATTACCCTTCTAAAGATAATGCATATTGACCAATCATAAGAGAAAAAATACATGGTAAAGTTGCCATGGATTTTTTTAGTCAATTCACACTTTAATAATGAATATATAGTCTTAAAAGCAATAGAAAATGGGAAAATGTTTGTTTGTTTAGTTGACTTTGAAAAACCACATAAGAAGTCACATAAGCAACAATTTAGCTAAAAACATGCTTAAAAACTAAGATCACCACCCCCATACTTAAAACTTACATTGTCCCTAGTGCAACATCAAATGTAAGAAATGGAGAATTTAACAAAAATAGTAAATGTGAAAATGTAAATAAGCAGAAATTAGCTTCCCTTGGGTTGCCTCCTAAGTAGTGCCTTTGTTTATCATCGTTGGCTTTAATCCATATTGCTCTCATCAAGTTACAAAATTTTGATCTCCAAGAATCACAACTTTGGCATTTTCCACTTGACCTTTATCAGAGCAAGGCTTGAGTCGATGACCACTTACTTGCAATGTTTTCCTTGTTTTTAAACTTTTGATCTCTACTACACCATAATGAAGAACATTAATTATAACCAAAGGATCGACCCGATAAGGACAACATTTATGTATAAACAATTTATATTTAATGTAATAAAGAAGCACTTTTTAACCAATGGTATAACTTTTTTGCGAGTCATTAAAAGCTTTGGTCTTCTCTTTTATGGAAATCGCTTCTTATTTATTTGTATGTTTTTGCTTACATTCTTCCTGCATTGAAAGGTTAATCACATTAGTTTCAAAAAAAGAGTGGTCATTTTGGGAGTATTTATTAACATAAAAAAATCTTGAAATGAATAACTTCCCCATCGAATTCCATTGTGAGGGCACCCTCACCAACATCTGCCTTAGTTTGGGCTGTGTTAAGAAACAACCTCCCTAGTAAGATAGGTATTGGGTTATGGGAAGTTTCATCATTCATACCAACCATATAAAAGTTAGTAGGAAATATTATCACATTTACCAGCATAAGCACATCCTCGATTACCCCATCTGGGTAAGCATTAGAATGATCAACCAATCGTATGGTAACACTGGATTCTTTTAACGGCCCTAAATTTAAAGAAGCATATATGGAACGAGGCATAACATTTAAAAAAATGTTAGCATTGCATATACATGCTTAAGGTTACAACCCTACATCAAGCATTGCATATACATGCATAACATTATCATTCACACACGAATTATATTTGTACACATTACAAAGATAGCATATGTGCTCAATTAACTTATCCCGGGGTATGAAAGATTTTAAAGTGACTATGATGTGAATTGTCAATTGTTATGTCTTTAATTTTGGTTTGGTTGGATTTCAATTAGTAAATTGGAATTAATTGTTATTAATTGGGAGATTAATGAATTAATGTGTACAATTGGATTAAAAAAATTCCAAGTCTAAGATAAATTGATACATAAAAAATTAGGATGATTACGCCTATAATTGAGTGACATTTGGCATAGTTAATTAGTTAACATATAGACCAATTATTGTGTGAAATGCGGACCAATAATTAGGAGACATGTGGAATGATTAATTGGTGACTAATGGTAGCATCTTAAGGAGATTAGTGGCAGCTTATGAAGTAGGCAAATGTCTTCCATGCCTTAAGACAAATGTTGTGATTAAATGTTGACACCTAGCATGTTGATGAAACAATTTCCAGTAGCCAAGTTTTAGCTATCTTTACTTTTTCTTCACCACCAAAACTGCTCCTTTTTATTTCTAAATTTTGGTTAAACCATAGCCAAATTGTTACACAAAATACACATGTTAATCCTTCACAAAATAGCTAATAAAAGCAGTTGATTGTTGCCCTTTGTCTTTGCCGAAAATTAACTCATTTTCACCTTGGAATTGTGTTGATCTTGTTTACTTGGAGGAATAGATTATCTTAAAGTTTTGAGCTGAATTGTAATTCTATTAAGTATCAAACTAATTTTTATGGCATGTTAAATCGTATAAGAATGATGCTTGAATTGGAACGAAATGCATAAGATGTTGATGATGAAGTCTGCTGGAAATATGTTGAATAAATTTGAATGTTTTCCATACTTGTTCTTGGTATATGAAAACCGTGGGTTACAGGGTGATTCATGGATGAATTAGGTATGGAATTGAAGTATAATTGATGAGGAATTCATGATAAAGATAGGTGTCATTAAGGTGTTTTCAAATCTGGAAAATTTGAGTTATAGGTTTGTTGTAAAACAATAAATGTTAATGGAATAAGTGAGCAGAATTTTGTAAGCCTTAGTGTAACCAATTTGGAAGTTTAATTAACCTGAAATGAAGTAATCTTAAGGGACATGAAATCTGGAAATTTTCAGATATTGGTGATGTCTTTAAGCTTGTTAAATTCGTGAGGTATTAAAGGTAGAAAAGTTAGACATTAGTGATGATGATAAATTCTGGAATTTTAATTTCAGCCTTGTGTATATTTTGAACTAGCTAGGAAATTTCACTCTAAATTGGTATATTTGGACTTTATTTAGTAATAAGCCTAGATTGTTTCTTGATTAATTGATTAGGATCTAGATAAGTTTATGTAGTTGAATTATGTCATAATCTAAAGAATTGACTGTTTTGATACATTGGGTCCAAATTTGAAAATTCTGATTTGTTAAAGAAATAAATGAGTTCTTTTAATGCAAACATGATCTTTATGACAAGAATAATGTGTATAAGGTATGGATGAATGTTGAAGAACATAAGGTATTTATGAATGAGAATTGGGTGAATGTATGAGTATATGTTGCTAGAAAAAATTTAGTGAATGTATAGATTTAGCTTGTTGAAATTTCAGATTTAAACTACCAATTGCAAAATGGTAGTATACAAAGTATGATATTAAATGGTCAAATTTTATGAATAGTTACATACCCGGAAAAGTTAATTGAGCATGCATTAAACATGATATATATATATATATGCAAGATTGAATATTAATTTGATTAACCGACTTTGTAATGTGAATTATGTGTGAATTACATGATTTTAGACGCTCAAGTCGAACGCCATCATTAAGACATTGTCGGACCATCCAAGCAATAACATGATTTGGAGTGTACTTTGAGTAACCTAGATGTTCTCACTAGGATTAATTTATTTCTGTTTAACTTCCAATTGTTGAACTGTTAATAATCTGATTGTGATAATTCCAGACAATAATAGTCTGAGGAGTTTGATATTTGGGAATGTATTGGGAGTGTTCCATTTGCATATGATTCTGAAAGATATCTGAATACTTAACATAAGTATTGAATGCCAGACTTAGGTTTGATGAGCATGTGACCCTGACTGTGCATCATGAATAAATGTTATTGATGACATATTTTGTGATTTAATGCATCACATTGATATGCATAATCAGATAAAGGCATTGTGATCTGAGTAGCCAGTCTAAAAGAGCTAAAAGCTCGTAAATCTACACGTAAAGCCTGGCTCCATGATTAATAAGCCCAGTATCCATAATAGGTATAGGATAGTATCTGAAAAGAGCTCAATATCCACAAAGGATATGGGAAAGTGAAAGTTGCTCGGTTACAACAAATAAAAACAAAAGTGGAGTCTCATATGCATATATATTTATATATATACATGATTGTAAATACACTTCTGAAATTGTGATGATTAAGTCATATGCCATATATGTGTAATTATGGATAATGTGATTGATTGGGATAAATGTTCAAATTATGCTTGAAAAAAGTATATGAAATGTGTGACATTCATTATATCTTGTTGAGATAAGGAATGTTGTGAATTTTTTTATATGTGAGATATTTGTGTATTTGTCATGAGTGAGATCACCAATGATGGTTCATTCACTAAGTTCGCAAAACTCATCAAAATTGAAACATGGCTTTTCAGGTATAAGAGAGGACACCTAGTTCCTAAGATACTCTAGAAGAATGTTTTGGACTAAGAAATGGCTTAAAGGTCTGTAAGCTGACATCTGAGGAGTAGTGGAATGTTTTTACGTAGTTTTCATATGTCATGTAGAAATTTTGTATAAAAAGTTATAAACGATCATATACTTTTGATAATGTAAATATTTGTTTAAATAACTATAGTGTAAATTTTGTTAGTAAATGAAATAAGGAGTTGAGCATTTTAAATGTTGCATTATTCTGTATGACGCTATATAAGTGAATATAATTCCTCTAACATGCCATTGTCATAGGATATGTACTTGAATGTCCTTTGGATGTTTGGGTATTTACTCCATGGTAGTGGGGTGTTAAATTTTTAGTATCAGAGCATGGTTTGGCATCCATAGGGCCATATAAAAACATTTAAACATGATATATAGTGAGAGATTCGTATAATGATCACAAGTATTTTTGTTATAGGCCATCCACTATAGGAGATCAAGTTGGAGAGTCAGCTGACATAGATTCTGTAAGAGCCAATAGAAAGTCTCTTGTACCTGAGTTTGCACAAATGTCTCTAAGAATTCCTAAGAAGATGGGAAAGAGGTATGATAATGTTAAAAAGCAAGGGGTTATAGACTTCTAAAGAAGTAAAAACCCTACTGAGGCTAAACGATGGTTAGTAAAGACTAAAAGAGTATTTAATCAGATGGACTGTCAGTCAGATGAAAGATTTGACTACGCGGTCTCCCTACTGCAAGGTCTAGCATATCAGTAATGGAAGACTATTCTAGGAAGTGTCACGAGGCCTTGTAGTTTGATATGGGAAGATTTTCTAAGTTTTTAAGAGAATTACATGCTAAAGATTTATTTGAACAGAAAGATGAAAGAATTTTTGGATCTAAAGTAAGGTAGTCTCACAGTGGCAGAGTATGAAACAAGATTTAATGAGTTGATGGGGTATGCAACTACCTTGATTCCTACTGAAGAGGATAAGTGTAGGAGGTTTGAAGATAGGTTGAACATAGAAATCAAAAAGAGGCTAGCCATTTCTAATTTGGGTAGTTTTACGAAACTACGAGTGGCCTCGATCAGAATTGAATAGTTCTTAAAATATGGTCAAGGGGAGTACAGACAGGAGTCTAGAGTGAAGAGACAAGTTGAGTCTTAGGCTAATTCTGGTAGGAGTTTCAATAAACGTCAAAAGAAACCGTCTTAATTCCAGACTAGATCGAGGTAATCAGGGTTTTGACTGAGAGTTGGATTTGTTCAGACTGGTAGAGGTAGAGGACAAGTTTCAGGAGGGTAGTCCCAACAAATGCCTAATTGTGACCACTGTGGTAAGAAGGATGGTGGAGAGTGTTGGAAGTTATTGAGTGCTTGTTTTCGTTATGGCTCTGTTAAGCATCAGATAAGGGATTGCCCCGAGACTTGAAGACCACAATCTAGAATGAGAAGAGGAACAGTGACTGAGACAACGGTCTAACATAATAGAGCTACTGGATTAGTACAAAGAGGCAAAGGTAGAGGCCGAACATAATCAGCAGAGCCTAGTGGCAGGACTAAGGTGCAAAGTAACCAGCCACAGTCTCAGGCCAGGGTCTATGCCATCACCATACAAGGGGCACAAAACTCCCCAGATGTGGTAGCAGGTGTGTTAAATGTTTTAAATTTTAAAGCATTTACATTAGTAGATCCAGGATATACACATTCATTTATTACACCACATCTGGCATTTAGGCTACATTGTGAGAGAGTGATGTTGAAATTTGGATTAGAGGTGACTACACTGATAGGTATTATTATAGTGATTGGTGAAGTTTGTAAAGGGTGTATGATTCGGGTTGATTAGGCAGAGTTAGAAGCTGATTTGATTATATTACAGTTAAAGAAAATAGATATTATTCTAGGCACGGATTGACTTACTGCTTATAGGGCTGTAATGAACTGCTATACTAAGGAATTCATTATTGAATCTGCCAATCAACCAAAGGTAGTGTTTCGAGGAGTTAGTCAAGTAGTGCCAGCCAGATTAATTTCAATCATGAGTGTTTTGAGACTAATTTGAGGTGGATATGAGGCTTATCTGGCCCATATAGTTGATACACGGAATGAACAAACCATTTAGGATATTCCTATTATTAAGGATTTCTTCGATGTGTTTCCCCACTAAGTTACCGAGTTTACCCCTAGGAAGGGAAGTGGAGTTTACCATTGACCTTGTTCCAGGTATATATCAATTCCTCTATATAGGATAGCACCTGTAGAACTGAAGGAACTGAAAACCCAGTTACAAGAGTTGTTAGATAAGTTTCATTAGGACTAGTGTGTCATTTTAGGAAGCTCTGGTATTTTTTGTAAAGAAGAAGGATGGGACTCTGAGACTATATATTGACTACAGACAATTGAATTGGGTAACAGTGAAGAACAAGTATCCTCCATTGAGGATAGATGATCTGCTTGTTCAGTTACAGTGAGCTCAGGTGTTCACTAAACTTGATTTGAGGTAAGGTTTTATCAGTAGAAAATAGTTGAGTCTAATGTACCGAAGAGTGCATTTAGAACGGGATATGGGCATTTTGAGTTTTTGCTGATGCCTTTTGGGTTGACGAATGGCCCAGTTGCTTTTATGGCTTTGATGAATAAGGTATTCCAACCTTATTTAGATCATTTTATGATCGTGTTCATTGATGACATTTTGGTGTATTTAAAAACTATAAAAGATCATTATGAACATTTGAGATTAGTCTTACAGATAATGAGAGAGAAACATTTGTATGCCAAATTTAGTAAGTGTGAATTTTGGCTTGGTCAAGTAGTATTCTTGGGTTACATAATGTCTGGACAGGGCATACAGGTTGATCCAAAGAAAGTAGAGGCAGTGATGGAGTGGGAAGCTTCAAGAAATGTGACTTAGATCTAGAGTTTCCTTAGACTAATCGGTTATTACAAAAGGTTTGTTGAGGGGTTTTCACTTATCATAGCCCCTTTGACATTTTTTGAAGAATATACCATTCAAATGGATTGACGAATGTCAGATAAGTTTTAAGGAGCTAAAGCATCTGTTAATTACAACACTGGTGTTAGTTATTCCATCTGGATTTAAAGGATATGTAATGTATAATAATGCTTCACACCAGGGCTTAGGATGTGTACTGATGCAGCATGGTAGAGTGATTGCATATGCATCGAGACCGTTGAGGTCTCATGAGTTTAAATATCCAGTACATGATTCAGAGCTTGCTACAGTAGTATTTGCTTTGAAGATTTGGAGACACTATCTGTACGAAGAAACTTTTCAGGTATTTATTGATCATAAAAGTTTGAAACACTTATTGAGTCAGAAGAAGTTAAATATGAGACAGAGGAGATGGATAGAATTGTTGAAGGCTATGATTGTAACATCCCGTTTCCGTAGAACGGGTCGGACCAGAGAAACGGGTCCAAGTGAGGTAAATAAGAGAAATTAGGA
>JAOQMS010043750.1:0-11323 GCA_027563885.1 Erythroxylum longipes
TGATGCCATGTGGAGTATTGTAGTGATCGCACGTAGCGCTCCCTTATCATAGGATATGTATCGGAATGACCTACGGGGGTCCCGGTGCGTACCCTATGGTGAGGGGGTGTTACATTAGCTCTTAGAAAAAGGGTATGAAATATATTTGAATGATTATTCTCTTGTCCTCAACAAACGTGGAGAATTAATTTTCAAAGTTGATATGACAAAGAATCGTCTTTTCACACTCGATATTCAATCAGAAGTATTGAAGTGCATGAAGTTTGTCATTAAAGATGAATAATGGCTATGGCATTTAAGATTTGATCATCTTGGATTTACTAGTCTAAAATTATTATCAAAAGCAAAGATGGTAAATAGAATTTTGGAAATTAATCAACAGATCAATTATGTGAAAACAATAGACAAAGTTTTGGAGTTGGAAAATCATGGAGAGCAAGTAGATCATTAAAGATTATTCACTCAAATATTGTTGGACCATTTGATATACCATCACTCGTTGGAAATAGGTATTATATTACCTTTATTGATGATTTCAACAAAAAAAGTTAGGTGAATATTCTTAAAGAAAAACAAGAAGCCCTTGATAAATTTAAAGAGTTCAAAATAATGAAAAAAAACAAAGTGGACAATATTTAAAGATACTTAGATTTGATAGAGGAGTTAATTACACGTCAAAGTTGTTTGAAACATTTTTCCAAGAGCATAGAATTATTCATCAGTTGAGAACTTCATATACACAATAAAAAAATGGTATCGCAGAAAGAAAGAATTGTATGATTCTTAATATGGTGAGAAGCATAGTGAAAGGAAAGCACTTATAGAGAACTTTCTAGGCTGAAGTTGTTCTATGTGCTGCTTATTACAAAATCAATATCTAACAAAAAGTGTAAAATTCAAAACACCTAATGAAGCATGGAGTGGTAGCAAGCCAACAATTAGACATCTTAGGATTTTTGGGTGCATTGCATATGCCCATATTCCTGATCAAAAAAGAAAGAAGTTAGATGATAAAGGTGAAAAATGCATATTTATTGGCTATGAAAAGAGGAGTAAGGTGTATAGATTGTATAACTATTTGATCAAGAAGGTGATCATCTCACGAGATATCGAATTCGATGAAGGAGATTATTGGAAATCGAACAAAGAAGATAACAAATTTCAATGACTATTTTTCGATGATGATGACTTTAATACACAAGATGAACAAAGAGACAAACAAACTCCTTCACAGAGCCCTACTTTAACAACTCCTGAATCAACATCATCAACTTCATCACACAGGAACAATAGCAGTAGTAATAGCAGCAGCAATAGCGATTCAGAGAAGCATTTATAAAAATGCAGAGTATAAATGATATCTAGATGCCACAGAATAGGTGCAGATAACATTTGATTACTCATTGTTTTGTTTAATGACGGAGTGTGATCCATTAACATACAAAGAGGCAATTAAAGATGAGAAGTGAAAAAAGGCCATTAATGAAGAAATTGTTGCGACCAAAAGAAATGACACATAGAAACTAACTGATTTTCTGAAAGTACATAAGGCAATAGAAGTTAAATGGGTGTACAAGACAAAAAATAATTAAAAAGGAAAGGATGAAAAATATAAAGCAAGATTAGTCGCTAAGGGCTATAAACAGAGAAAAGGAATTAACTATGAAGAAGGATTTGCTCCAGTTGCAAGAATTGATACTATATTAGATTTCTTATGGCACTAGCAACACAAAATAATTGGAAGATTCATCAAATAGACATGAAATCAGCTTTCTTAAATGGATACCTAGAAGATGAAGTCTACATTAAGCAACCACCAGGATATATTAAAAATGGACAAGAAGACAAAGTCTATCGTCTGAAGAAAGCATTGTATGGATTAAAGCAAGCTCCATAGGCTTGGAACATGAGAATAGATTAGTATTTCCAAAAGAATGGTTTTGGAAAAGGCCCACATGAGTATACCTTATACATGAACAAAATTCAAGATGGTGATATCATGACTGTGTGTTTATATGTGGATGATATGATCTTCATGGGAAATGATCCAAGTTTGTTCAGTGATTTTAAGAAAGCTATGACTAAAGAATTCGAAATGACAGATATTGGTGAAATTTCATACTTTCTTGGAATCAAGATAAAACAAATAAAGATAGAATATTTATGTCATAGAAGAAGTATGTGGAACAAATCTTTTAACAAATTTAGAATGCAAGATTGCAAGCCAATGGCTATGCTAGCAGATACAGGTGTAAAATTGAGAATAGATTCAAATAGAGAGTCAGTAAACCCACCATTGTTCAAGATTCTAGTCAGAAGTTTGAGATGCTTGACTTTCACACACCCAAATATTATATACACTATTGGATTGGTTAGTAGATCTATAGAGAAGCTAAAGCAAGATCACTTCATTGCAGTAAAAAGAATTTTAAGATATGTTAAAGGTATGATAAATCATGGTCTATTTTATAGGACATTCTCAAGATTTAAAATTGAGTGGTTATTCAGATAGTGATTATGTTGGAGACTTAGATGATCGGAAAAGCACCTCTGGTATGCATTTCATATTAGATCAACAATATTTTTTTGGTTATAAAAAAAGCAACAAATAGTTGTTCTCTTGACATATGAAGCTGGTATATCGCTGTAGCAGCATGTACATGTCAAACAATATAGATGAAGAATATTTTGAGTGAGTTATATCACACACAAGAAGGTTCGATTATAATATACATTAACAATAAATCTGCTATATCACTTGTAAAAAATCCGGTGTCATATAGCTGAAGCAAACATATAGACATGAAATATCATTTTATTTGAGAGCAAGTGAAAGACAAAACTGTAGAGCTCATTCATTGCAAAACTAAAGATCAACTTGCAAATATTTTTACAAAGCCTTGAATACTAACGTATTTCACAAACTCAAAGAAAAACTTGGCATGCAAAGTCAGGTTTGAGGGGGAGTGTTATAAGTCAAACCTATATGGAACTCTTCTGGGTTCTTCTAATAAGAAAAAAACAAATGAATTGTATTTAGTTAAGCATATCAATTTCTTAACTATGTGCTAACTGTCAAAGTTTCTTAATAGAGTTGTCTTGTTAATGAAATTATAGTTGTCAAAGTCGGTAAATAAACCGACTCCCAAAGCCTATAAAAGGATCCTTGTGTTTGTGATGTATGTATGAGAAAATAAAGAAAAATAACATAGAGATAGAGCAGAAGCTCATATAACAGTAGCATTGAAAAGTGTAACATCAGTTTATTATCAATATATTATTGTTTGAGTTATAATTGTGAGTTTATTACATTTTCAATATAGACTGCTCGTGTAAATTTTTAGCTAGTGAAACATTCAACATTGCACACTAAGTTCAACATTGTGTGAGAGAACCACAAGGAATTTCTGCTTGTTTGCTTTTTTCAGAGAGTTAGAGAAGAACTACTAAAGATTCAATTTTTGTAGAAACTCTTAAAAGTTGCTATCTTTTCTTCTCTAATCATAAGTCTCTCCTTTTTGCATGAGATAGGTGATAAGTCGATATAATGTATACAATGAGTTTTATATTTATGCTTAGACTAGTAAATAGAATCACTTCATATCTCAATGTGTACAATCCTTTATAGTATAGAGTAAGGCTAGTGGTATGGTTATTATTTGAGAAACACCCAATCCCCAATAAAGAAGGCTTTCTCAATGCAATGGTGATCGTTTTGCATCGTCATTCGATTATGGGCTTGAGTTAAGTGATCATTAAGAAAGTGCATTATTTGCTGCCTTTCGGGTAAACTATCTTCCAATTAAGCTATCTTTATGTTACCAGGAAAATACATAATGATAGAAGGAGGTGACTGAATATAAATTACTTCAAATGGAGTCAATCGTATGGAGTGGTAAGCAATGTTAAAAGACCATTTGTGCAATAGAGGAATTTAACCCACGTTTGCGGTTGCGCACTTGTAAAACACTACAAGTCTCTAAACAACGATTGAGAATCTCAGTTTTGCCCATTCGTTTGGGAATTATAAGCAGTACTAAACTCAAGTTGAGTACCTTGTAATTTAAAATTTTCCTTCCAAACTAAGCTCACAAACGTAGGGTATCTGCCACTGATTATTAATCAAAATAGCCCATAAATTTTACAAATATCTTTAAAGAAAACCTTAATAAGTTGAGGGGCAATAGTGGAAGTTGAAAGTGTTAAAAAATAAACACATTTTGATAATCGATCAACTATCACCCACTTCTTACTCTTACTATAAGAATGTGGCAAATTAGAAATAAAATCCTTCCTAATATTAGATGGAATTGGGAGAGGGACTAACAATCATTATTGTGAGTACCATATTATACCCACTAGAACGTATCTCATAGATTAGAAAACTGTGATATTGGTACCCAGGTTAATACCAGTTGGTATCGATCACCAGCCGAAACCAAAATACCTGCCAGATATCAGACCAATTTGTAAATTTATGAAAAATTTAAGGACGTAATTGAAATTTTACAAAATTTAACCTTAACATTTAACCTACCCACCCAACCCCCTAAGCCCCAACTTAGTTTCGCCCACACTGTCTACGTATCACACCTCATTCTCACTGTGCCCTTCTTCCAACCCACTGTCTTAGTCATTGTCACAACTTGAATCATCGCACTAGTCAGGCCACCGCACCCATTGCACCAAACCGTACCATCACACCAACACCCATCGCATGTCGCACGAATTAGACCGTTCCAGTTAGATTGCTCATGTAATAGTCAGACCACTCCCACATTAGCAGCCGCATCCAAATGGTAAAACATAGTCCCCCCACTTTCAGATGGTCAGCTAGATCCAGTCGCAGTATCACATCCCCATTTGACTCGCACCCTCCCTCCTAATGACCCTCACTCAACCCACAACTCCATAGAGGCACAAACTCCATTCGCTCCTTGACCCACAGCAATCCAAGGATTTACCTCGGTGAAGGTTGCAAAAAATTTCAACAAATTTTATGGAATTGTGAATTATGAAATTTTGGAATTTTGGAATTGTGTTGATCATTTGATCAGTTGATTGTTAATTTGAATATTGAATTATTTATTTGTGTTTTATAGAATACTGATACAGATAAATGAATATTGAATTATGAATTTATGATAAATTATGTATTTGTGTCTTGTGACTTTATGTTATGAAGTAATTCTATATGTTGAATCGTCGGTTCTTGGTGAATTGTGCTAAATTAAATTGAATTATGTAGAGTATTATGTATGTTTGACTGTGGAGTTAATTTGAGAAAAAAACTAAGAATGCTGATTAAATTGGTGAATGAAAGATTGTTAAACTAAAGGTGAGAATTAGGATTTTAGTAACAATGTTGATTAAAAGTAGTTAAGAAAATAGAATATTGATAGGCATTACAAATTGAATTGTATAAGCAAACAAAATACTTAATTAATTTGTAGTTGAATATGATTACATAAAATAGGTTATAAACTTATAGTTGCGAGTTATGGTTAAAATTGCATAGGTTGTAGTTGTGAGTGTATGTCTTTAGTTTATGGTTACATAATGTAATCATACAAAATGAATCATATAAGATGTATATATGTATTGCATAATTGTGTGTGTTGAATACTTGAATTATTAGTTTTTGACTTATTGGTGAATTGTGTTGGATAAAATTGAATTATGTAGTGTAAGTTACCTCTTCATTGTGGAGTTAACTTGACTAAGAAACTAAGAATGTTGATTAAAATTGGTGAATGAAAAATTGTTAAATTAAAGTTGGGAATTAAGAAATTAGTAACAATATAAATTAATTAGTTAAGAAAGCAAAATAATTCTAAGCACTACAAATTAAATTGTATAAGTAAACAAAAAATACTAGTTTAGAGTTAAATTATAAGACTGCGTAAAATAAGTTGTAAACTTATAGTTGTGAGTTATGGTTGAAGTTAAATAGGTTATAGTTATGAATGTATGTCTTTAGTTTATGGTTGGATGATGTAATCATACAAAATGAGTTATATAAGATGCATGTGCTTTTGTGTTAGATTTGACTTTTGAGTTAAACAATACATATTTTGTGATAGCATTTGATAATGAAATTTTTTTCTCTTTATTTTGATATGAAGTTACTAAGTTAATTTTGAAATAAGTCTTAATTTATTTTTACAAATAAATGGAAGGAAGCTCAATATTCCTGATAATTCAACCACTTCAGAATGATTTAATGATATAGCTTGAGTTCATATTGGATTGGTTCTCCTAATGAAAAACTATACTATTTATTTGTTTTCTAGCAAGCATTTGAATGGTGGAGGAATCATTAGATTAAATAAGCATTTAGTTAAGATCAAAGGTGATGTGAAATCTTGTAAAAAAGTGAGTCATGATGTGACACGACAAATGAAGACCTTTGGTTTAAGAGTATTAGCATGAGACAGATAGAAGGTAAAGATTGAATTACAAAATTGGTAGTAGAGTTCTATTGTTGGTATTTAGGATGATAGTGGGAATGTTGAAGGTGGTAATATTCCTATCCAAAAAGAAGGAAAAGTTACACCTAATGTTAGTTAAAAAAGAAGGCCAATGTCTAATTTTTTTTGCACCACGAACAACTCCTAGATCTCAACCTTCAATCTATAGTGCCTTACAATTAAGAGAAGCAACTCATAATATATATATGACAATGGTTATGTTAAGTTGTAATTTTGCATTCATTTGGTATATAAATCTCTTTCATGTGTTGAATTTATTATTCAAAATTGATGGATTTGTACCTTAATTGTTCTCAAATGATTTTCAACACTGAAGAGATAAAATTGAATTAAAAAGATGCAAAGGAAACAAAGATAACCCGAAATTGCATATTGACAACAAATTCAGTGACTAAACGTGGGCATGTGCAAAGATGGAATTAATCTGCAGAATCTGTGTTGAAGTTCAAATTCGAGATTTCCACAATCTTTGAAGATCAGATTGCTATCTTATCAATGGGATCTACAACTTGAAGTGGAGATAAGGATTATCTGATGAAGATCATGAGGAGGGAAGAGAAGAAATCGAAGAAAAACATAAAAAGGGAGTCACGTGTACTGTTCACGTACACTGTTCACATAGCATAGTTTAGGACTAGTTTAGTTTCCTGCATTTTTTTCTTTTGGTTTTCTCCACAGCCATAGTTAGCTTCCAATTTTTGCGATATTTTTTTAAGTATTTTCGGATTCTTTAGAGAAAGACTAGGGATGGAGATTTTACATTTGGTTATTTTTTTTCCACTTTCGTTATGAGTAGCTAATTTCCTTTTCTTGGTTAAGGGGAACCATGTTATCATCTATTATGTGTGAGATGTTTCAATAAAGTTTGTTTTGTTGATGAACATTGAGTGTGTTCTGAATTACTTTTTCTAATTGAATTTATTGATTTCTAGGTGCGCAACTAGGAGTTGATTCATTTAATAGCTAGATTAATGAAATATGACAATCAGTTTTGGTAATCACAAGTAGCAATTAGGATTACCTCCTTTACGTTAGAGTGGGAAATTCTAAGAAGATACTCATCTTGATTAAATGCATGTCGTACATGTGTTGTCTTGTTCGTTGGTTTCTTGGTTCTTAAAGCTGTTATTCAATTAAACCTACGATCGTATCTAGGTTGTTGATTAATAAGAATGAGTAGACTACATGTTTCTATTCATTTACACTTAAGAGAAAACATCCTTCAGTGAATGTTTATTGATAAACTGAATTTTATATCAAGGATCTATTTTAATGTGATAACATCAGTGACCCGAAACCAAGGTTTGTCTATTAAATTTTCAGATCCACTTACTTTTATTAATTTTTCGATTTTTATTATCTTTTTCTTAAATTTATGTGAAATGAAAACCCCCTTTTTCGTACTTAATTTTGTTTTGAACCCGTACAATCCTTGCCGTTAAAAATTTCTTGTGGAAACGATACCCACTTATCACTACTACATTAATTTGTATTAACGGAAGTTGGTTTTTTTAATTTGGTTATAAGCGACAGTAGTACCAGGTTAGATGGTGGTATAATTTAGGTATAACATTTAATGCTTACTAGTCTTATTATTATCAGCCTATGGTAGATGTTATTGCCTCTTATGGTCCAGGATACAAAGCTCATTTAATTGATGACTATAAAGATAAACTTTTGAGTAGCTTTGTTTATGAAATAAAAAGTTGTTTGAATGAAAGAAGAATGACTTGGGCTACTTTTAGGTGTTTAATTTGATGTTGGACAAATAAACAACATGAGCCTAGTATTAATTTTTTGACTTATTCTGTAAAGGGGATAATGTTTTTAAAGTATAATGACGCATTTGACCTTGTTAGGAATGTTGATATTCTATTTAAAATATCTGATGAAGTTGTGAATGAAGTTGAGCCAGAAAATATTGTTCAATTCTTTGCTAACAATGATTCCGCTTATAAAGTAGCCAAAAAAGATTGCAAACCAAGCATAATTATTTTTATTATACTCCTTCTGATGCACATTGCATTGACTTGATGTTAGAAAATATAGGAAATGTTAGGTCTTTCCTATTATTGATAAGACTATGTAGAAAGAAAAAAAAAAGGTGATCAAGTTCATCTACAGTCGTGCATGAGTCTTGAATTTAATGAGAAAGGATTTCACTAATGGTAGAAATTTATATTGTCCTGTTATTATAAGATTTGCAACAAATTTCTTATCACTTCAGTGTTTTATTATGAAGAAGAAAGAGTTGAGACAAATGTTTACAAGTGATAAGTGAGTTTTATCTCAACATGTTAGGTCTAATATTGGATTGGAGGTTTCTATAATTACATTTAAAAATAGTGAATTTTATTATCAATGTCAATTTATCATCTGAGCTTGTAAGCCTTTAATGAGTGTATTTCATTCGGCTAATAGTGAGGCAAAGGCAACAGTGGGTTATTTTTATGATACTATAGAGAAGGCAAAGGAAGAAATCAATGTCAATATGAAAAATAGGCTTTCTTTATACACACCTTATCATGTAGTCATCAATAAGAGATGGGAAAGCCAATTTCACTCTAAATTGTTTACAATTGAGACATTTTTGAACCCTAATGTCTATTTTAGACCAAGTTTTACAAAGAAAATTGAAGTTAATAGGAGAATGTTATTAACTATTACAACAATTATTGCCCATGAGATAATGCAAGATCTCTTAAGCTCACAAATAGAGATTTATAAGGATGTTTTTGGTGATTTTGAGAAGCCAATTGCTATTCATCAAAGAGACAAACTTAACCTAGGTATTTTTGTTTCACTTTTGATGCTTGTTGAAAATTAATCATCACTTTATTTTATTTATAATGCTACTTTTGTTGTCTTAGGATTTAAAGTTGCCTGGGGAGACCAATTTGGAAATGGCACTCCAGAATTACAAAGATTTGCAATTCTAATTCTAAGTCAATGTGTAAGCCTAACAAGGTGTGAAAATAATTGGAACACATTTGAATTCATCCATTTCAAGAAAAGGAATAGATTGAAATATAAAAAGTTGAACGATTTTATTTTTGTTCGATACAATTTAAAGCTTCGAGAAAGGTATGTTATTATCATTATTAAGTTGGATATAATTTCTTGTAGTTTTTTAATAATTTAATTTTATTGTTTACTAAGACTATTAATAGAACAAGTAATTCTATAAATCCAATTTGCCTTGATCATTGACATGTCATTTGTTGCAATGAATTTAAATGATGGTGATGATGATTTATACTAAATGAGAATTGAGGTCAATGCGATTTGATCTCGTATTCGATTAAATGAAGTTTCAGGTTTTTTTCTTCTCTTTTTTTAATATTAAATTTTATTTATATAATATAATTGTAAATATTTTTGTTTCAAATTTCACTTCTAGTTGGTAATGGTAAGGCTGTGAAGGTAATGGTAAGGTAGATACTGGCAATAATGAAGCCAACCAGAGCACCAAGTTTTACAAACACCGAACATAGCACATGTTATTCAAACCGAAGCCAACAATGACCAGATCATCCTAACCACAACTTCAGTGACTGTGCAAAGTGTTGAAGGAGATTTAGAGGTGAATGGTATTAACCCTATCCAAGCTGATATCATAGCAACTCTTAAAGCTTCTATTGCTCTTAAAGAAATTGTAGCAAATACTGAATTCCATATAATAGAGATAAGGAGATCAAAGAGGGGAAAAGGCAAGGGCAACACAAGCCAAACCTTTCAACTCATGTCTATAATCGCGTAGAATGTATGTGGAATAAATTGTCCCAATAAACAATTAGCTTTAAGGGACTTTGTTTTGAGAGAGAAGCCTTTCATATTCGAATTACTAGAAACCAAGGTCAGACTTAAAAATATAGCAAAACTGGACATTTTTGTACGCCTCTGGAATATAATTACTAATCACCATCATCATGCTTTAGGGAGAATTATAATATGCTACAAGGAGGATGAACTCAAGGTGGATCTATTAGACTCAAATAAACAAGCCATGTATTTGAAATTGTCCTTCCTATAGAAGTATGTCGAGATAAATGTCTCTTTCATCTATGCAAGTAATTTTTGATTCCAAAGAAGAGACTTATGGAACAATTTATCATCATTCAACAACACTGTCCCTATTTCTTGACTAATATGTGGAGATTTTAATTCCATATTATAACCCTCAGAGGCACAAGGACATCGTTATTAAAGAATTATACATCTGATTTGAAAGACATGGTAGAGGAGTTAGGGGTGACAGATCTTAAGTTTAGTGGTCATACTTTTACCTAGTCCAACAAACAAAATTATGCTTGCCACATCAAGAAAAAATTGGATCGAGCACTGGTAAATGATATTTGGCTTAGGACCTTCCAGAAAGCCTTACTATATTCAAAGCATTAATATGAATACCATACCGTACCGGTTGAAAAACGATACTGGAATATTAGTTTCGGTACCAGGTTTAAATACCGATCAGTACCGGCTAGTACCGGTCTGTACCGGCCCAAACATTGGTTAATACTGAAAATTTTGAAAAATATAAGGACTAAATTGCAAAATTTTCAAATTTTAATTAAGAAATTTTTTTTTAAAAAAAATTTAAAAAAAAAATTCCCTCTTCCCGTCTCCCACCTCTCACTCCAACCCCCTTTCTTTTTTCAAATGTTTTTTAATTTATTAGTTAAACTTTTATTGTAAGTTTTATTTTTCAAATAAAATAAATATTTTATTACTAATAATAATTATACATTAAATAAAATAAAAAATAAAATTTTTATTTAAATTTATTTTAATATTTTATATCATATCATATTTATTAATAAAGTATTAAT
>JAOQMS010043751.1:0-11320 GCA_027563885.1 Erythroxylum longipes
AGCTTAAGATTTTGAGAGTTTGTTTGTGGTTAGGTTCTTATCCATTTTTGTTTTTGGGTTGTACAAATGAATGTGGTCGAAAGATTTTAAATTTACATTTTAGTAAGACAAGTAGTTTGGGTTATGGGTTCTGTCACAGGGGTTTTCGCCGTGGCGAAGCCAAGAGTTCGCCGCAGCGTAATTAACCCAAAGTTCTTTATTTTTGTTAGCGTGGTGAGTTCGCCACGGTGAAAATAAAATTTCGGGTTTGCTGCGGTAAAGTTTAATATGTCCTCCGTGGCGTAAAATTCCCAAAAGGTTTAGGGAATTTTCGAGTATAAGTTCGCAGCGGCGAAGATACTTGACGCTGTGGCGAAGCCCGCCTTTGCTTCCGATGGAGTTTTCTTTCAAATTTCCAAATTCTAAGCCCTCCTCCACGCTCAAGCTTCACGATCCCAAGTCCAATGTTGGGCTTCGGAAATGGAGTCCAACAAAAACTAACAATTCAAGTATTCAACATACACAATTACACAATAAACATATACATCTTATATAATATAACTCATTTTGTATGATTACATAATACACAATTCAATTTCATCGAACACAATTCATCATAAGTCAAAAACCAATAATTCAAGTATTGAACATACATAATAACACTATACATTTAATAGTGACTCATTAACTTGAATATGTTTGGGGGAAATATAAAAAATTACATGCATGAAGTGAATTGAACTTAATAAATAAAGAATTTTTTTTGCTTAATTATGTATGACTTAAATATGACATTAGTCATTTAGTCTTTTTAACATAAATGAGTTTGACCATTCACTTAACAAACATATTGAGTATTGTGGACTAAAAAATGGCAACTTTTGTTTAGCAAATTTTTTTCCCTTTGCCTAATTTACAAAACAAAGTTTAACTTTAAATACTTATTAAGATATTAGAAAAAAAACCTTATTAATGTTTAAGATTAAACTGTCAAACATTTAACTAATTCGTTTCAATTTGATTTAATCCACAATCACAAGTATCATCAATGGTAAGTATTTTCATAGAAGATAAT
The DNA here is from genome assembly GCA_027563885.1 of Erythroxylum longipes. NCBI lineage: Eukaryota > Viridiplantae > Streptophyta > Magnoliopsida > Malpighiales > Erythroxylaceae > Erythroxylum > Erythroxylum longipes. Next base: position 1,055 of record JAOQMS010043751.1, read on the forward strand.
TTAACGTATTAAGCAAGAAGTAAACAAAACTTTATAAATTGAAAAATTTTAAAGAAATTTGATTATAATTAAAAAACTATTAAAATCACATTTAATTTGATTTAATTAACAACAAGTACATAATTATTTAATATTGTACATTCAACACTTTTCAGAACAAAATTGAAGAGGATAAACTTAATCAACACGTTAAAAACATCATTATCTTAAATTTGAATAATATCTTATAAATTATAAATATATACAAAAATTACAACTTTCAAGTTTCAAACCTAAATTTTCTAATGCATTAAGTCTCTTCATAATTGACAATAACTAAATTGATGACATATGCTTAATTGATTGTTTTATTATTTTATAACAATTAGCGATTAATGACATAAGATTGCTTAAGATACTCACTTTAGTTCATATGTGGTTTTAGGCACAATTCAGAACTGATGGAGCTAAAATGAGTCGAAAGTATGATATTTAGGTCATTTTTTGAAGATTAATTTTCAATTGTTTTCTTGGAGCAAGAAGAAGAAAATTAAAAGATAAGAAGAACGTGAGCTGCAAGAAAAATGAAAGCACAAAATGCAAAGAACATGAGCTGCATGATTATGCATGGAATTTTACATGCAATTTACGTTAATTTAATGGCCATGCAATAACTTAATTAATGGACAATGTATAAGGCAACGTCCATGGAGCTAAGGTGCAACAGGTGGAAGTATGAAACGTACATGTGGTGGAAATAAATGTACCAAAATGTATACACAATATGAAGATAATGCAGCAGACACTCGGAACCAGCAAATGACCAAAACCACGCAGGAATAAAGGCCCAAAATAAACTAAAAATGACAGCAACATGATAGATGTCAGCACGTGCATGATTTGCATACAAGGGACATGGAGAATGAAACGCAATGCAACAAGAGAAGCAGAAACCAAGATGCAGCCAGGGGACGCATGAAACGGCAACGTAGCTAGGAAGGAGTAGCATGAAATGACAACATAGCAGATGGGAAGCAAAAATGTAGCAAGACATTGTCATTGGTCAATACTAAAACTCACAATAACAAGGAGGGTTTTAAAGATAGTGAACAATATATGTAGACCAATAATTAATTTTTCAAGTCAAATAGCACACTACTGAGAGCAATAGAGAATAGAGAGGAGGCGCAGCACAGAAGGGGAGTCTTTGGCTAGGGTATTTTAATAGGGTTGAAGCATTTTTTTGGGAGAGACTTATGAAGCGCTAGACGCCCTGATACCAGTTCAGATGTGACATCGTTGCCGATGACCAGAGTTAAGTGTTTTTATTTGTTTTTCTATTTCTTTTTCTTATTACTACTTAGGATTTTTTGAATTCAAGAATGAATTCGAAATGAAAGGGAAAACGTACGGTTGGGCGACTTTGCTTGCTTTAATAGTCTTTCTTACCTCTTCATGTTGATTGAATTGGGTATTGTGAATGATTTTAATGTGTTCATTGAATTGTTTATTTGTAAACCCCTTGCTAGAATTTCGATATAATTTATAATTGTTATGTTGAAATTCATGTGTAGCGACTAATGATTCATAATTATTAGGCATAACATGACCTAGGTTAAATGACTCATCGTATGTAGTTGTTGCCTTGATTAATCAGTTTTCCTAATTCTCAATGCTACTGCCTAATTAAATCTAGTGATCGTATCCTAGGTTATTCGGTGGTTAGGTTTAATTAACGATTGTATCTTAATTAAAAACTACCTAAGGGAAAACTCGAGTTAATTATTAACCCACGATTAATAGTTGCTAGGAGAGGTTTGAGAATAACAAATTAATAAAATATGTTTAATTAGGGTGTAAGCTGAGATTAAACCAAATAATTGGGTCCCTACCTAATTCTCCACTTTTATTTTTCACATGTTTCCTTCGTTTGTTTTTATTAGTCTAGTTTCATTTATTTTCTTATTTTCAAAATAAAAAACCCCCTTAACCTAAACACCGGTTAATTTCATTTCAACAACTTTACACACACTCTTTATGGGATCAACCTAGACTCACCATTATTATAGAAGTAGTATAGTTATTTTATTTTGATTAGAGTTACGACGCGTTGTCAATTTTGGTGTCGTTGTCGAGGAGTGCAGCGTTCTAGTTTTTTTTGTGATTTTAATTGGTGTTTTGTATATATTTGTTTGTAATTGGTTTCTTTTTAGTTATTTCGTGATCCTTTCATTTTCTCTATTTCGTGTTTGTGATAAATATATAAAAAAATTCATAGATGGAAGTAATTTTTTCTTTAACTCTTACTCTTGATCCTATAACCAAGGTTAGACTGATAAACCTAACTTTAGTTATGGATGGGATAACTATCAGAATTACTTCTATGATAGTTTACAGGACACACAGCAATTCCCTTGTGGACCAGAAGCTTCTTGTCACAACTCAGGTACGCCTCTGGATGACTATATCAATACCTGTAATACTGGTTATCTTCAATTTTAACAGGGTATGCAGCAGCTTTAAGATAGTATGTAACCACTTCAACATAATACCCTACAATTCCAGCGAGATGAAAGGCAATCTTGTTTTAGTTTCCATGATATGGAGAGCCAACAAAATTCAGGTACATCTTTAGAAGAATTGTTGAATGTTGTGATTGCTAACAATCTCCAATTTCAACAGAGCCTACAATAGCAGTTGTAACAGTTCCAGCAGGAAATGGGGCATAAAATGTCTAGAAACTAGAACTTGTTAAGCCAAATGGGTGAAATGGTAGCGAGGATGGAACACCTAGAATCACAATTAGAAGAGGAGCAGTCATATCAACCCAAGGCATACCCTATGGATGTAAGTGCAAAAATCTTACAAAGTGATGAAGAGCTTGAGAATCTTGAGTGTAATACTCAAGGAGTTGCTTGTGTGGGAAGAATTTGAGGAAGAGCTTGAGAATTTTGAGGCCAATTCTCAACGAATTACTTGTGAAGAAGAAGTTGATGAGGAGCTCAAAGTAGAATATGATACATCATTTAGCTCGAAGGTGAGTACTGAGTCCATGATTATTTTTTACACTAACTTTTTACCTTTACCTAGCATGGTAGAGGAATCAAACAGAGAAGAAAAATGTGAAGAGACATTCGAGATCTTTCAAAAAAGTGTGGACTCAATAAAGATCGAAAGTCTAAGGATAGGGAGTACGCTAAATAGGAATGATGATCAACTAAGGCCCTATCTAAAAAAACCTCGCATGAAGGAACTGCATGTGACACTTGAAGATCACAATTTTGTCACTGAAGAGGAAACATGGAGTCGAGCCAATGATCCTAAACAAAGACACTTCTTGAGAGGCAACTCACGGGAAGTAAATTTCTTTTCTTTATATTTCTGCATTACTTTTTATTTGTATATGTGTTTCTATGTTATTTTTTATATGCATGTCTATTTTTAAATTTATTTGTTTTACTTGTTTTAAGTTTTCAATCAAAATGAGAGAAAAAATAAAACAAATGAAACAAATATTTTCTCATTTTCTATTATTTCTAGGACTATATAGTCATGATTAGAGAATGAGTTGACTAGAGAATTTGATAGCAACTTTAGCATATACTTTTACTCTTGTGATTGGTCGATGTGCATTATCTTTAGAAGAGTAATGACTAGTGGTAGATAAAGCTGGTGAGATTTTAATCCTTATTTGACTGAAACATTCATATCAGTCTCATTGTCTTTTGATAATGTTCGACCTTCATGATATATACATCCTGATTTTTCCTTGAATTTCTTTTCGAGACCACAATTTTATCACATGAATTAACATGGATATGATTAGGAATTCTTTGCTTTTCTAAACTACATTAGCCAAATAGCCTACCCATTATATGATTTTCCTTTGATAAGCCCCCTTGAGCTTTACGTGCCTTTTCTTTGTTTATTAGCCACATTACATGCTTTAACCTAACTAAATATCCTTCCTAAGCCTTGAAGCTAGTGGAACATTTGTTGATTTTTGAGTTTGTGGAAGTACAAAATTCTAAGTGTGAGGGTATGCATATGTGTAGGTTAGTGATAATATTGGGATATTTTGTTATGTCTTTTCATTGAAATTCTCTTGTTGATGTAGTTTATTTTATTTTTTATAAGAGAAAAGAAAAGAAAGGAAAAGAAAGAAAGAAAAGAGAAAAGCAAAATAAAAAGAAAAAAGTTTAAATAAATGCATCAAGGAGGAATTGCATATGTGTCGAAAAGTCGTTTATGATTAATGCATCCTCCTAAAGTTGTAATGACCGTGTTATTAGAGTATGTTGAATATGAGGTAGATGTTGGCTTGGAAGGGTCACTCTTTGTGGTATTAATATAGTGTCATCAATTTGTACGAGTGATCCCCTCAGATTTTTATATACTTTATGTGGTTTGTGTATGAGAGCTCAAGTTTGAGTTGTGAAACTTGTTTTTGCATTCATCATAATTAATGTACACAATTGTGAGTGAATGTTGGTTTTTGCACTTGATAGTATATTGAGTGTTACTTTTGTTTCACTAGCTTTGATGGCTTTTATGCTACTTGACCCCAAATACATCCCATCTTACCTTTTCCCACATTACAACCTTGAAAAGTCCTTTGATCCATAATTTTGCATGTGAACATTAGTGGTTGAGAAATGAAATGATATGCAAAGTTGTGGAATGACATGATCATGAATGGTGCTGAGTGTACCTATGGATATATTTTAGTTAAAAACATTTTTTGAGTCTACCATTAGATTGCTCAGTTTTTGAAGATGATGAAAGTTGACTGATTATGAGTAAAAGCATGGAATGTTAAGTTCTTGCTATGATTTTTGAAAGTCATTCATCTTTGTTATGATTATATATTTTTGAAAAATATGGGAAATGAGTAAATGTTGTTTTTTGGTTTGTGAGCTTAATTTTGATGTTTTCCCGGAGAACGGCCAAAAGATAAGTGTGGAAAAAATTGACATATGCTTAATTGATTGTTTTATTATTTTATAACACTTAGCCATTAATGACATAAAATTGCTTAAGATACTCATTTTAGTTCATATGTGGTTTTAGGTACATTTTGTGCAACACCCCACTCCCATCCGACGCGTACACATACACCCTTTAGACCTTCGTGCACGTGCCCGATAGAAATGGCTTGCTAACTTTATCACTTTCACATATCACATGGCATCATAAATTAAAACATAAATTTCACAATGTCTAAAACCCAAAAATTCCTCATTTCATTTCATAAACCATGATTTACAATACATACAACTTTTATGTTTATATAATGACAACCTATCAGAGTTATATCTGTCTTTAAAATATGCTACATATATGAGGAATTAACAAAAATATTAGCTAAATCCTTCAATCCTAGTTGACCGACCTTTGAGCCATGTCCTCTATCTAAAAGTTGTACTAGATCTCTTTTAAGCAGTCTTAGAAGCTAAGTCTTCACTCTCGTACTTAAAAAGTCAACGTTCTAATTTTGATGAGTTTTGTGAACTCAGTTGAGTAACCATCCTTGATGATTCACTCATATCATACATATCTCATCAACACATATAATCATATAATTCACAACATTTAATTTGTCATGTATCATCATAAAACACTTTGTGCATATATATTCAAAATTTTCATTCAATTCAATTTCCACATTTCAAATCATATAATTCATGTGTATATGCAATGTTCATGAGACTCACATTCGTTTATTACATTGTTATGACTAAGTGCCTTTTTCACTATCTGGTATTCGTTGTGGATACCAAGCTTATTAATATTGTCCCTTATCTGTTGGGAATACAGGGCACATTTTACATAGTGAGCTAGAGGCTTTTACCACAGTCTGAGCTTTAAGCTCTTTTTCACTGGCAACTCCAGTCACAACTGCCTTTATGTTTCATGCATTCATGTAATGAAATGCACCATGCGTTTTCAATCATTATGCTCAATCTGTCACATTCACATTCTTTTTAATTCACATTTGTCATCGAACTTTGGTCTGGCATTCAACATACTAGTTGAGAATCATTTAGTCAATCACATTCACATTCAAGTAGCACTTCCAACGTTTTATTCATGCATCAAACGCCTCAAACATTGGATGTCCAGAATTCAGTACATATACATCACAATAATTCAGTACATAATTTAACAAACAAACATTCAACGTGAGACCATCTTAGGTTACTCACAGTTTGCTCCAGATAGCTTATTGCCTCGAAGTCCTGGCAATGTCTAAAAGCGGTTGCTAAATGCTCCTCTATATCATAGAAACACACACATTTACACATTACTGCATTGCACTTTCATATGAATACTCAATCATAAGCACATATATATATCTGTCATGTATAATGCATGTTCAATGACAAATTCCCAGGTATATTTCCTTAATACACTTTAAAATCAATTTACAACACCTTCCATTCATTCTTTAACACATAATGCTCTTTACTCACCTTAATCTCTTCATTCAACATCAACGAAATTCATTCAAGAACTCATTTAAACCTAAATACATCATATGGAAACACCCTAACATTGATTAGTTCAAAAGTCACTAAAAAACCCACTATTGGTATTAACAAATGGCGATCATGACTTTCAACAATGGTCACGATCATGCAGAAGCGCGATCGTAACGGAAGGTTTTTCCTTCTGTCTATCACGATTGTGCAGAAAGACGATCGTGCTTTCTTCTTCTCCATTTTTATTCGAAATCAACACTCATTTTAACACCAAGTTCACTCCAATTTTCTAGAATTCTTTGTCTCAAACACAACATCATTCCACACTAGTTCACATACCAATTTGATTGCATTCAATTATCAAACCTCTAATCAACTGATTTAGCATCTTCAACTACATATAATCATTCATGAAATCCTATCTTTTTCCATAATATCTCATTCGTAGTATCAAACAATTTATTGCTAAAATTTCATCACAGATTCTTCTACACATTCTCTACTTCATTTTAACTCCAATTATCACTTTAATTTAGCTCAGTTTAAGACATAAAAAATACACCCTTTTCTTAACTCAAAACTTATGATTTATCATTCTTTAGAACACCAAAATAAGACACAACTCGATCTATCTCTTTATCCATTCATCATCATATTTAGAACTCTATATTTCAAAATCAATATCTCTTAAATGTTATCACCGAAATAGCTTCTTACTAAAACAACTCATGCATAACATTAAATCACCAAAATTTTAAAACATGATCTCATTGTTATTGTTACCACCCATGTTAACATAAAAGAATCAATTTCATGATCACTATCCTCAATCTCAATTTATGGTTATAATTATTTCATTTAACACTATCTCTGAAGATTAAAGCATAACTTACTTGATAAAAACTTCAAGATCACAATTAACCTAAGCTTTCTTCTCTCATATGCACATCATCATTTAAAGATGGCAAGGTTGGGTCTTTATTGAGAAATGAAAGAGAGAATAAGATGGGGGCAACAATTAATAGATGCAAGCAAGGTATAACATTAATAAAGATTGGGTAATCGAAAATTGTGAAGAAAGAAAGAAGAAGAAAGTCACGAAGAGGATGAAAAGTGAAAGACAACAAAATATCTATCTTTCACTAGAAGTAATCATATAAGGTATGTGAGGAGTGGTAGTGACACGTGTCACTGCCACTTGTCACTGCCATTTGTCACTTTCCTGTGGTCCATAACTAGTCTATTGATCTCCAATTAATAATGCAATTGTCTCCCAAATTTCAATGACACTTATCAATAATTCCTAATTATCAAAAATTTCCACTGTCATTTTGACTCTCATTTCTACTACCATTTATCAATTATCCTACTACTCGGCATTTTTCCTCGTCCAAAAATATCCCAAAATTTCACAAATTTCCTAAATTTCACCAAAAATTCCAAATCCATACTTATACACACCAATTCAATTGTCAATACATATAATCCACAATTCATATCAAAAATCACATTTATAAATTAATTATACCCAAAAAATGTCAATGAATGCATGTACAATCATTTTAATGTGTAAAATAATCAATTTAACATATATGTGTGCTAAATGTTGCATGAGCATGGAATGCACTTTCTAACTTCTCAGTATTATTTCTCATATACAATATTCTAGGGTTAGGTAACGGGATGTTACAACTCTCCCCTCCTTATGAAATTTCGTCTTCAAAATTCTTACCTGATTGTTGGAAGAGGTGGGGATATTGCTTTCTCATGTGCTCCTCTGTTTCCTAAATTACTTCCTCCCTTGAGTGATTCTTCTATAGTACTTTCACCAATGGAATTTCTAGGTTCCTTAACTGTCTCGTTTAATATCCCACTATCTTGATCGACTCCTCGACATAACTTAGATTACTAGCAACTTTAATCTTTTGAGTTGGTAATACATGCATCAGATCTGACTGATATCTCCTAAGCGTACTCACATGAAATACATTGTGTATCTAAGACATCTTAATCAGTAAGGCTAATCTGTACGCCAATGGTCCTATCCTCTTAACGATCTCATAAGGACCAATGTACCTAGGGCTCAACTTACCCTTCTTACCAAATCTCAACAATCCTCGCCAAGACGAGACTCTTAAAAACACTTTGTCTTCCACACTGTATTCCATATCCTTTCTATGCTAATCCACATAGCTCTTCTCCCTATCTTGAGCTGCTTCAATTTGGCTTCGGATAAGTTTCACCTTATCTACAGTATCTTGTATCAACTATGGACCTTCTACCATTCTTAAACCTTCTTCATCCCAATATAAAGGCGATCAGTATTTTCTATCATACAATGCCTCATAAGGTTCCATTCTGATACTACTGTGATAGTGGTTATTATAGGTAAATTTAATAAAGGCTAAATACTAATCCCATGCTCCTTGAAACTCCAATGCACACGCTCTAAGAAAATCCTCAACAGTCTTAATCATCCTCTCACTTTGTCCATCTGTCTGAGGATGAAACCAAGTAATGAAGTTCAACTTCATATCCAAAGCTGACTGTAGACTTTTCCAAAACCTTGAAGTAAATCTGGGATCTTTGTCTGATATAATAGATACCAGAACCCCATGCAGTCTAACCACCTCATTCAGATACTCCAAGCCAACTGGTCTAGTGAGCTATTTTCTCTCAATTGTAAGAAATGGGGTCAACTTAGTCAATCAGTCCACCACAACCCGTATAGTATCGTTTTGCCTTGGAGTTTTTGGCAATCCCATAATAAAATCCATGGTAATTTGTTCCCATTTTCACTTCGGAATAGGTAACGAATGAAGCTTCCCAACTGGAACCTGATGCTCAGCTTTAATCTGTTGGTAAGTTAAACGCTTAGCTACATATGCCGCTACTTGTTTCTTCATTCCTGTCTACCAGAAATATTGCTTAAGCATTTTATACATCTTGGTGGTACTAGGATGCATAGTATAAGATGCTATATGGGCTTCCTCTAGAATTTCCTTTCTCAATTCATCCATATTAGGCACACACAACCTCTATTTTAACCACAATGTTTCATCTCTCAATTCAAATTCAAATTCTAGATTCATCTTCATTTTCTTAATCAATTTCACGATTTCAGGATCTTTACTCTGCACTCTTCTAATTCTATCATTCAACATTGGCCTCAACTTTAGTGTGGCTATCAATGCTTCATTATGCTCTAGATGCAACTCCACATTAAAAGCTCTCAATTGAATCAAGCTCGGTAACGTCGGTAACTGAATCTGAGCTATATTGCTATTTGACTTACTACTCAATGCAGCTGCCACCACGTTAGCTTTCTCCGGATGATACTCAATCGTATAATCATAATCCTTTAACAACTCGATCCATCTCCTCTATCTTATGTTCAACTCTTTTTGACTTGGTAGATACCTCAAGCTCTTATGATCGGTATATATCTGAAAAGTGTAACATCCCATTACTAATGGGAAGGGTAGAATAGTAATTTGGAATGGTTTATAAGTGCTTGGAATTGTCTTGATATGTTCATGCATACACATGTAGGTGAATAGTGAATTTTGCACATGTAGAATAATTTTCGGTTAAATTTCTGATTGATACCGGGATCGTCATGAACATGCATTGTACTCATTTAACTTCTTACTTGTGCATTTTTATACATTTTGATTGTTCAATTTGTAATGTATGTGTATATTTGATTTGTATAGAGGCACAGTTGAAACGTCAGCACACCGACGTTGCCGAGACTTCCAGGCATTAGCTCGGAAGCTATTGGTGAGTGACCTAGACGGTTCTC
>JAOQMS010043752.1:0-11320 GCA_027563885.1 Erythroxylum longipes
AATGGGCCCAAGTGGCTAATAAAAGTTTCTGTTGACTACATTGTTTTGTATCAAATAGTTATAAAATAAAATGGAACGTTTGTGTTATCAACTTTCTGTATCTTTATGGTATGTGGTTTAAAAAAAATATGTCGACTCTGATTGTTTGAATGTTTAGTGATGTGGCACACCACCCTCGCGGGGCACGGACTCGGATATCACCATTGATATCGGGTTCAGGTTCAGCGGGAGTGGGGTGTTACACAAATAAAAGGAGTAATGTCCTGATTACGATTTAAAAATTTTAAAGAGTTATGGGTGTGAGATTTATGATCAAACGAAAAAATAAAAATAAAATATTAAGATAATTGGATAGTATTTATGAATATGTTATGTTATCAATGGCTAAAGATTTATAAAGAATTATTGTTAAATTTTAAAATTTGTGGAAACATTAAAATTTGTGAATTTGGATAAAATTGAGTTAGAATATTTAAAACGAATTAATAAAATTAGTTAGTAACCATTTTCACCTTCTAAAGGTACAGGTAAATTTTTTATTATGTTGTTGTTGTAGTTATGGGAATTTATTCAAGAAACATGTGATAGGAATTAAAATGCACGATGATACACAAGAGTAAGTTTTTTTTTGTTTTTTTGCTAATCAGAAGAAAAACACATAAACAGCCCCAAACTACCATGCAGGTATACAAAATTTTGTTATAGGTTTCTCAAGATTATTAAATTAGGAGCTAAAAATGTAAAGAAATAGTAAATCCAAGTACAACTGATAGACACATAAAAGGCTAGCAGGAGTTCAAGGAAAGAGAAAAATTAAAGAATAAAAGTTAGAAAAGTCACATGCTTATGTTGTTCGACTTATTGTGAAAAAAATCTATAACAATTTGGGTTTTTTGTTGATGTCATCAACATCTGCATTTGAAACTGGTGTGAGTTCAGTGTCGTTAAATCTTTTGTGAAGACATTATCTTACTCTTGAAATAGAAACAACAATATCTTCTAAAAATATAAAAAAAACCAAAATATATTAGGCACAGAGTATAAAAGTGGACATTACTTTTTTTATAAAAATGCTAAGTAAATGAATAATAGATGATAATATAATTGACAAAAAAAAGAAGTTGAAGTAGTTTGATCAAGATAAAAATGGAAAAATTGATTGAATAAATAATGATAAATACCTTAAATAGGTGTAGGTGTAATTTCAACATTGTTATTTTGATCGTCAGCTAAAATTTCATCATTTTTTTCGGTTGAAGTTGAACTCTTTTTTAATTCATCATCATCAATTTGTCGATAATATATAACAGTGATCACTGCGCATTTGAGGAATAGAAATTTAGAAACAGATAACGCCCAGTAGTTTTTGGGAATTAAAGATTATGTATATATAAGTTTTATGAACAATTAAAATATGTAAGTGAATATTGTTAAAGTTAAAATTTGGTGGGAAAAATTAGAAATGCATTGGATTAATAAAAGAAGAAAGAAAAACTGACAATTCAATGAATTAAAGTTTATTATTGCTAGAAATGGTAGGTGAAGAAAACAGTATTTTCTTAAATGTTCTCGTATGTACATGGTTCTATTTATACTACCTTCTACCCTTTGTCTATTGGCTATTTCTCCTAGAATCACTAAAACAAAAAATCCTACAAATTTACAATGCTAGCTGTATAGTACTGTAGGACAACTAACCATAACGACATGTACATCTAAGTGGTGAGAAACAACAAAAGAGGAGCATAAAAGGAAATAAAACTTAAGCTAATGTCTGTTAGGTTGGCCCAGTCCACTAATGTGTTTTTGGGCATTTTATCACCCACCCATCAAGTCGGAGCTTTGGCTGAGAGCAGATGACTCCAAACTTGCTGAGAAGACCTAAAAACACTCGTGCGCATAGTGGCTTCGTAAAGAGATCCGTGAGTGGTGCCTTCGTGCTCACGTGTTATAGTTGTAGAAACCCTAAGTTCACACAATCTCGAACCATATGGAGGTAGATCTCGAGGTGCTTCGTCCTCTCGTGAAAAACTGAGTTCTTGGAGATGTAGATCGTGGCTTTGTTATCGCAGTATAAAGGTATAGGTTCTTGATTGTTGAACTGAAATGCTTGAAGCAACTATGTTATCCACTTTAATTCGCAGGTGGTTGACGCTAAGCTTCAGTACTCTGATTCAGCTAATGAACAACTTACCGTCGTTTGTTTCTTTGTTTTCCAGGAGATTGGATATTTTTTAAGGAATACATAGAAGCCCGTCAAGGATCGTCTAGTGAAGATACAACTTCCCCAATCCGAATCTGAATAGGCTATGGTTAGGGTTCCTTTGAGGTACTTTAGCACTCATTTAGCAACTTCCCAATGTAGTAGTCTAGGGTTGCTCATAAATTGACTAAGTTGTTGTGTTTGATATTCAGCACTTTTAACCTTTCTTCAGTTGTTTCTGTAGGATAACAAACTTGCAACATTATATTTCCATGATCAAGGGAGTGAATGGATTGATGTGCTATGGTTTGATGGACATAGTCTTGTAGGTACTTGGGTGTTTTATGGTTCTGTTGCTTTTCCTTTATGAGGGAGTTGTAGGTAATGTCTTTTGGTTTGGTAGGTTGTTAGATATAAGGTGATTATATGGTTGGGAATTTTATTAGTCATATGGTGTTTGTTTTGGACTGTGGTCTCTTTGCGCAGTGGGTTGTGTAGTTTCCATGGTTAGTATTTACGTAGGATATTTTATTCCTTCATCAGTTAAACTACTTGTGAACAAAGGGTTTAGGTTTTGTGTGGTGCTGGTAACATTTTCTACTAAAGGGAAAACATCCTCATAAAATATAACATCCCTTGACACAAACACTGCCTTAGTATCAAAATCTATAGGCCTTGTAATCTGGCATGTATCCAAGAAAAATACACCTTTTTGACCTAGGGTCCAATTTTGTTTTGTTTGGTGTTTTATCTATGCAAAACAAAGACAACCAAACATTTTGAGATGCTCATAGTGTGGTTTTCTTTTGTGCAATTTCTCGAAGGGGCTCATCCAACCCAGGGCCTTTGTTGGGATTCTATTTATCAGGTATATGGCAGTTAAGAGTGCCTCTCCCCAATAACCCTTAGGTAATTTGGCTTTAAAAAGTAGGGCCCTAGTAATATGTAGTAAGTGTTTATGCTTAACTTCCACTACCCCATTTTGCTGAGGTGTATAGGAACTACTTTTTTAGTGTTAAATTCCTATATCTGTGAAAAAGTTTTTGCATTCGTGATTAATGAACTCTCTTCCATTATCAGTCATTATTTTTAATATTCTAGTGTCAAACTATCTCTCAGTGGTTTTAAGAAACTGCATAATGGTTTGTAGTGTTTGGTTTTTGTGTTTTGGAATAAAGGTCCAGGTTGCTCTTATGTAATCATCCATAATGGTGAGGAAGTAATGTGAACCACCCATAGTGGCAATACTATAGGGTCCCCATAATTCTACGTTTATAATCCCAAAAGGCCTTTGTGTATGAATTTCATGCTTAGGGAAAGGTCTCCTATGCTATTTAGCCAAAGGACACATTTGACATTCTTGTTTAATAGGAAGAGAAACATTTATTTCATTGATGTGTGGTAATTTTTCTTTAGATACATGCCTTAGTCTAGAATGCCACACATCAAAATTCACATAAACATTAAAGGCAACATTCTTAGCCTTGTAGAATTCTAAAGAGGGACCTTTTAGGCTGTTTGGGGTAAGGAGAGTGTTTGGATCTAGCTCATATAACCCATTTACTACCTTGATAATAGCTATAACATCATTAATCTAAAGATCCTGCAAAAACAACTTATTAGAGACAAACACCACAGCAACTTCATTCTGAGTAGTGAGTTTATTAATAGATAGCAGATTCTTAAAGAAATTAGGTACATGTAGAATTTTCGTAAGGAAAAATCTATCCCCCATATGTGTCTGACCAATATGAGCAACCCTTTGCTTAGTTCCATCAGGTAAAGTAATAGGATCATAGGCATTATTAACAACATATTTAGTGCAAAGACTAAGGCCTGCTATTATGTGTGTAGATGCACCAGAATCAATGAGCTAAGAGTCACTATTATTGAATGCTGTGTTCACATAATGGATAGTATTACCTGCATAATTTTAAAACCGTAAATATTTTGCCTCCCCAATAGTTTTGCCTTTAATAGCCTTACTTATTTCTTATTGAATGAAATTGGCAAGATTAGAGGGTATCTGCCCATTTAATGAGTTTTCTTCATTCTGTTCTTGTATGATATCTGCTAGACTATTTGCTGATTATGCCATATTTGCCTTTCCTTGCTCCCTTTGTGCAGTAAGCTCTTTATACTAGTCAGGGATCCCATGAATTTTGAGGCAGGTTCTAAGGTATGCCCATTTTTCTTGCACTTTTCATAGTACTTATCCTCCTTTTTTAGAAAAGGGCCTTTGTTCGAACTATTATTGCTTCTTCCACCTTTCTTTATGCTGTTTGATTGCTTAGCTAGCATTGCCATGTTAAGAGTACTGTCCATGCTAAAATTCACTACTCTTTATCTTTCAACAGTTTGTAGCATAGAAAAAATTTTATTTGTTGTAGGTAAAGGCTCCCTCAATATAATTTGGTTAACAACATACTTGACTCATCATTTAGACCCATTAAAAATTACACAAGTTTGTGAGCATTTTCCTTAGTCACGATAGCCCTAGAAGCATCATAAGTACACATAGGAATAGGACTTAAACTAGACAAATCATCCCATAATTTTTTAATCTTAGTATAATAAGAAGAAACTGTTAAAGTTCCTTGTTTAAGGGAGATTATCTCTCTTTCTATTTGGTACAATTATGGCCCATTAGCTTCACTAAACCTCTCTGTAATTCTACCCAGAGTTCTCTAGCTGTAGTAAAGGATAGAAAAGCATCACCTAGTTCTTTAATCATGGCATTAAGAATCCATGACTTTATCATGATGTCTGCTCTCTTCCATTTTGATAACAAAATCGGATCTTTGTGGGAAGGATAGCTTGCCTTTGGCACACAAAGCTATGGTTATGGACTTACTCTAGGTGATGTAGTTATTCCCGTTAAATGGTATGGTGACAAGCACAGCACTAGGATTTTCAGGATTGGTGATAAAGTAAGGCTCGTATTCATTTTATGTAGGGATATTTGTGGCATCAGAGCCACTGTTGTCGGCTGTAGTTAACATAGTAGGATAGGGTAGAATAATTAGATCAAATTTATTGTTGTTGGCTCTGATACCATGCTAGAAATGACAAGTGAAGAAAACAATATTTTTCATAAATGTTCTCGTATGTACATGGATCTATTTATACTACCTTCTGCTCTTTGTCTATTAGCTATTTCTCCTAGAATCATGGAAACAGAAAATCCTACAAATTTACAATGCTAGCTGTATAGTACTATAGGACAACTAACGATATTAACATGTACATATGAGTGGTGAGAAACAACAAAAGAGGAGCATAAAAGGAAATAAAACTAAAGCTAATGTTTGTTGGATTGGCCCAGTCCACTAATGTGTTTTTGGGCATTTTATCAATTATAATACTTTAGTAAAGAATAGGGTCGAGATCAATAAACAAGTAATTTATTATTTGCTTTACTTGTTCCAGAGTTGGCAAAAAATGGTGTTAGCATAAATTGGCTTCTGAGTTTTTTATTATGACTTGTGTGTTTTATATGTGATAGAACCTTTAATTGTATATACTGAATGTTTAATGTTTATGCTTTTTTTTGTTTAGCTTGTAGTTTATGTTTATATAATATTGTTCTTGTCTCTAGTGAGTGGGGATATCCCCTCTGATGGTACTTAATTGTTTTATTTTTGCTACATTTTATGTTTCTTTTTTATCGTTGGACTTTGAAATTAGGTCTTATTGTATCAATGGAATTTGTAGATGCTACTAATTATATGTATATATTTGGTGGTCGGCATGTAATAAATGTATGATGATGGTGGTAATAAGATTATGAAGGTGCACTAAGGAATTCCAGTTAAGGAAAAAGAAGAACGATGAATTGAAATTTGGGTGTTACAGTGGGCCTGATTTAGAGTATGAAATATTTTATTAGATTTCCTAGTCCATCCAAGTTGGACGATCTCATTACCAAATAGTATATATGTACCTAATATACTTAAATATTTAATAATAATAATAATAACAATAATAATAATAATGAGACATGGTGATTTAGGGGAAAAGACGAGCATCTTACATGAGCGGTTTGGCTGCAAAATTCAAAAAAATAATATTCTTATTTTTATTTTATGTTTTGTATTTGAGAAGGAAACGCATTAGGTAAGAGTTATAATCAATATAATTAAATTATTTATATTTAATTTTTATAATTAGTTTCAGTTATTTTTAAAAATAAAAAGTACATTCAATAAATATACTTTAAGCATAGGATATCTTTAAAATTTATAAATTTCAAATTAATTATTCTATTAATTAAAATATATAATAAAAATATTATTTTTATAATTTAGTTATTAAATTATTTATTTAAATAAAATGTAGAAGATTTAATATGATATTAGTATGACAATTATAATTTATATTTTTGTAATTTGTTTTATTAAATATAATACACGTGTTAACAAGAATGAGACCTTCTTATTAACTCATTTATAAGTTCTATATCATTAACTATATTATGCAATCACGCAAGATCTTAATTTTTTATTATCCTACATAATTTCATTATTAATTAGCTAGATCCTAAATCCTACTCTTTTTACTTTTTTTTAGTATGATTTTTTCTGCTTTGTTTTTAAATTACACTTTTTAAAATAAAATTGAAAACATATTTGATTAATATCAATATATTTACAATTTATTACTAATAATAAGAAAATATATTTAGAAGTCAATTTTTATTTTAAATATATTTTTATAATATTTACCAACCATTATTAATAAATATTTACAAAAACCATTTTGCTCATGATAATTAAATTTCATTTATATAAAATTTTCTTATTTAAAAATTTAGAAACATGTTTTATTTGTTTTGTTTTTTAATATTTTAGTGTGGTATACATCACAAGTGTAGTATACAAGAAAGATTTGTTTTGTAAAGATAATTTATTTCAAAATAATTTATATATTAAAAATAATTTTGATAGATTATTAATATATTAATTAAATAATATTTATCTAACTTTTGCAACATATAAAATAAAAAATCTTAATCAAATCTTGGGAACAGAAAATTTAAAATAGAAAAAGCTAATAAAACAAATTCATGAAAACTATCTAATATGTTTCAAATCCATTTTTCACTAAACATTTAGATATAGTGAATCACAGTTCAATCGTAATACTGATTCCTTTTTATTCCCATGACTTCCTAGGTTTGAGTTTCACTTAAATGATTTTTTTACCCTCGTTGCTAAAGTTGAGAACCTTTTGAGGTAAAATATTCAAGCTAGTACCAAAAACAATATCTTTCCTTTTCTCGTGTATCCAATTATTGGGAGAGAGATTATTACCTAATAAATGACAAGTGAAAACTTAAACATATTAAGAAAACTAAAATTTTCTTTAATAAGGTAAAAGAGAAAATAAGGTAGTTATTTAGTGTTCCCTAGTTTAACTATTTCTGCTCTATTTATAAAGCAATCAACCATAACACATTGTATAGCATATTCAATTAAGAGGAAAAACAAAACGAAGAGGCAAAATCGAATACATTAACGAACTAATGATTTAGTGAACAGATCAAGTATTAATGAAAAAGGAACAAATTTAGTGACAAAATTAAATGACAATGAATAAAAATTAAGATACATTTTAATTTTCACTTTCAATCTCTTTATTATAGTTACAATTTTTAGACTACAATATAATTTTCTAAATAAAAATTGAGCGCATATTATTTTGGTAAATTGGTTAAACTATTAGTTTAATTCTAATATTTTTATATAATTTTACTTAAAAAATATCAATAGGAAATTCATCATATTTTATTAAAAAATGAATAAGATATTTGTAAAATGTTTAACTAAAAATAATTTTATTTTTATTTTATAAATTTATTTAATTTTAAAGTATTTATAAGATAAACTAAAATAAATTATTAGTAATTAGTATTGAATAATTAAATCAAATTTATTAAGTTAATATGTAACCTTAAGCATTTTCATTTTTCAAATGCTAAGTGAAGTATTCAGTATTACATGCATAACTTAAAAAGTTGAGCATTCTCAAGTAAGAAATTCAAAGGCAAAGAAACAAGATCTACGTACTTGAAAGAATTTCAATAGTAATGTACCTTTATACCAATAATTGGAAGGAAAATGAGATCATCTTCAAGTAATTCCCATTGAGTTAGAAGCCATATCTTCTATAGATTTCTTAAAAAGGACAACTACAACCAAAGGCCAATTTCAATAAAAGGAAACCTCTGACAGTTCCCATCACAAAAGGTAAACATTCTCACTTACCCTTTTCTTCATCCATAAGTTCTATGTTATCATTTGTATTAATGTATTTTTCACACAAGGCCAGGGCAATTTTAGCGGCCCGTTTCCAATGTAAATGCACTTGATAGTCGGGCTGTAAAATAAATCTCTGAGTCAATCATGTTAGTGAAAATATAAAACCAATTAAGTTGGTCTCACACAACAGCTTAAGCTATTATGATGAAATGGTCGCTTAACATGGTATCAGAGCTTCAGTGACCAAGTGGTCATGAGTTCAAATCCTATCACCTACCTATTATTCAGCACAAGGGAGAGTGAGCTTGTGCAAGTTTCAAGCCCAAAGGGCTTTCACTTGAGGGGTTGTGTTAGTGAAAATATAAAACCAATTAAGTTGGCCTCACACAACAGCTTAAGCTATTATGATGAAATGGTCGCTTAACAAAGCACACATCATGATTTGAAATATGAAAAAGCAATGCTTTATATACTGATCATAACTATATCAACTGCAGATAATTATTTGGGCAAATCCCAAATATAATAAACTTATATGTGACATTCAGGATATTTTAATTGTAAGAATGATTGTGCCTAATCAGAATATGATATTGTTTACTATTAAATCACCTTACATTTTGTGAGTATAGTCATATTACCAATTTTACTACAACACTACCTCGCTTTTCCTTTGAGTTGAAACGAAATACATGGATAATGGTAGATTGAGAGCAGATAACGTCAAAATTTATTTCCAGCTGCAAACAATGAAAAGTGAATATCAACGGTTTAAGCATTACACCTAAAGAAATAAGCAACTTAAAACAACATGAAAAAAAAACCTTGAATGCCAAAACTGGAATAGCTTTTTTTGTTGGTGATCCAAAGACCTCAAGTTCTCCCCCACCCTGCCAGAGAGTATTACCAGTTTATCATGATCTAATACTCTTAATTACTTCAAACTCTTTAGAAACTGATGAGGGGAAAAATGAAGCAAAAAGAAGCATAAATTAATTATATGACACTGCACAAATGTGCAGTGGTAATTCGGAGACGTATAATGCTCAGTTATTTTTAAAATTAAAGAGTATGTATTTATAGGTTTTGTTATGAATGATTATTGTTAAAGTTAAAATTTTGAGGGGAAAATTAGAAGTGTATGATTTTGGACACAATTTTGTAAGCAAAAATAGGGAAAATATAAGAGTTGAATATTTAAATTGGATTAATAAAAGTAAAAAGAAAAAATAATAATCCAAAAGGATAAGTAAAATTTAGAAACGTATGATGCTGAATTAATTTTAGGAATGAACGGCTCCAATTTCACTTTAATTTGCATGTTATTAATTATTCACTTTATGTGCATGTAAAGTCACAACCGTGCACGTTATTATTAATTATTGATATTAATTATTAATTAATTAAGTATTATATGGTAAGTGCGAATGGGATGGTTGTTATGGGCATGGTATCTACTTGTTTGTTCAAATGAACTGAAACATTGACACTGAGTATTAGTCGATTCAAAGAATAGGAATTGAGTTCATCTTAGCTTTGCTTAAGCTACTTTTTTAATAACAAATTTCTATCCAGATGATGAAGTAGACTCGATTTGTCCTTGTATTAAACACAAGATTGGAAACGGAGACAAAACTTGACACGTTGTCTTTGTTTTGATCATTTGCTCTGTTTCTATTTTCTCATGCCTATCTGTCTCTTGTATATGTATTAGAGTATAGAGTATTAGCAAATTAAAGATTATGATCACAAATAAGTATATAGTCTCAAAAAAACTTGTTCTATTGAATAGGGTATAAAATAATCTTTAATTATCACATAGACACGGTACTTTAGATTTAACCAAAAGGAGGTTGGGCTAGCAAATTGAAGACTGTTGAAATTGGAAGCACAAATATATTTAGTACATATTTATGCTTTCTCTTATTGATTATCTCATACTTTTCTAAATAGAGTTTTAGCTTTTCGTGCAATAGGTACAAATATAGACTCTGCTTCTTTTTGTTTTATTTTTGTTTGATTAAGCCTTAGATGTATATTTTTATCTCCAAACCTTTATCTAAATCTTAATTCAGTCCTAAACAATCTCAAAACATTTAGTTTAAATCAATATTTAATTATATATTTAGATTTGCTGGCACCGTACACCTTTAAAGTAATTTATGATTTTAGTTGTAAAAAAACCATTGTTGTTACTCAAATGTTAAAACAAAAAAGGAATAAATTTCAAAGTAAAAGTTTAAAAAAGCACTAATATTAATATATAGTAGCTAATAATATAATAATTTGTCACAACCATGAATAGGTATATATATTAAGATATTAATATATAAAACTTAATAATAATTAATAGGTTATGGCTATGATTTAAATTTAATATTAATATAATATACAAAAGCTAATAATAATTAAGAATTAATAATGCAGGTTATTATAATAATACGTGGTGAACCAAATATAAAGAAAACTGAAAAAAAATTGGATGACGATTATGACAATTTAACACTACATCAAAATAAGGAGTTTTTAGACGCTTATACCTAGACGCATCTAATAATTGTCTTAAATAATTCAAGAATTAGTAGAACTTTTAGACATTTATTTAAGACAACAAAATATGTCTAAAAAATATACTAAACCAGAGACTAAAACTTTTAAAATTTTCAATTGGAGGGACAAAAATTGGCGCCTTTTATAATTTGTAGCAAGTATGAATCCAAAAATAACGATTAATTAATTTGTAGCAAGTATGAATCCAGAAATAACGATTAATTAATGTTAAAAGCAAGTAATTAAATAAAAAATAATTGTTGATAATTTGAAGAAATTTTGTAATTAAACTCAATATAACTTATAA
>JAOQMS010043753.1:0-11319 GCA_027563885.1 Erythroxylum longipes
ACTAACTAGTGAAATAAAATCCTACTAACATTGAAATAAATAATTAAATTCCAATAAATAATTCTATTATGACCTCAAAATTCATCCTAGGGCAAAAATTCAAATTCCTTGCTTATTCCATAACTATCATGCTTAATTCAATAAAAATATTTCAGGGGCCAACATTTCTCCCCCCTTAAAAGAATTTAGTCCTCAAAATTCTTACCTGAGTCATTAAAGAGATGTTGATACTTCTCCTTCATCGCTTCCAAAGGTTCCCCACACTTGAACAATACATTGTCCTCAATGTGAGAAGGGTACACAAACACACTAGGGGAAATTAAAGCACATTATACGAAAAACATAAGAATAAAATAACAACAAAAATGAAAAGAAAAGGGTTAGAACACGAAACTGTTTATGGTGGTAGAGGTGGTGATGGCAATAATGTTGAGACTAAATCCACTTAACATCGAGAGTGTTTCCCTATCTTATAAGTGATTCAAAAAAGCAAAAGAATTAGCAATCCAAACCGTTCCAAATCATTCAAAATTATTTAAGTATTAAAAACAAACCTAACTATACAACAATTTAAATGTAACTACTAAACGTGCTAATTTATGGCCATTATCTTGACCATCATCCTTTAAAAACCCAGCTAGGATCAATTATGAGTGGCTTGCTTCTACCTTTCTCGCTCAATATAAGTTTTGTAGCCTGTGAGTAAGCTACAAATTGCAAAATGATCAGAAAGACAATATTGACAAGGTTGAGAAAACCAATTAATTTCATCAATGTCCTTCCCATTAACAAACTGTCAATAAAATCGAGAATAATGAAACTCCCAGAATCTGCCGTTGAACCTAATAGTTTGTTCTATATGAAGGTGAATTGCTCTATTTCTTCCTTAATCACCTTCGTTTCCTTAGCTTCTTCTGCTTCTTGAACAGAGACTTCCATACATTCTTCAAACTTGATGTATGTTGTCATCTATTATTCATCCTCTTATTCTTCAAAAGATTCGAACACATCAATTATCCTAAATGAGCTACTAACCTTTGGATTCTTAAATACATCGTTTATGTTAAATGTCTCTTCATCATCTTCAATCCAAAGTGTAAGGTTCTTTGCATGGACATCTATCCTAGGTTTTTAGATGTTTAAACATTGTGTACTAAAATCTGGCATATAGTATGAGGGGTTTCCATCCTTTCCTTCATCTTTTTTCTTTAGTTCTTGGTCTTCTATAAGATCAGGATTAGCTTAATTTCTCACTGGTTCTTCTAGCTCTACCTCATTCTTAAGTCCGATAACCTGACATGGCTCTACTGAATTTACTTTCATACTGCGCAGATAGTTTTCTACACTTTGCTTAAAAAATTCCCTGGAAAGCTGGCCTATTCAAACCTCTAGACTGTGAATAGAAAATGCATGATCTTCTGTTACTTGTTTAAACTTCTTTTCCAATCTCTTCTGGTTCTTTTCAATAACTATGAGCTTATCCGTGATTTCGTCTAGCTTGGAATCCCATGAATTGGATTCATGATATTGAAATTCATCTAGGTCTTGATGTCCTAAATGATTCCCTACATTGTTGGACCAATAGAATTCGAGGTGGTTTTGCCGCCCTAAAGTGTATGGGTTCATATAAGAATGATGATTTCCCCAACTAAATTGGGGCTCATTGAATTTTACACATGTCCCTTGCTTCCTATAATATACATCCTACGTGATCGTTCTTTTTATCTCTTCTCAGCATTCAACTCTTTAGATGCCTCATTCTCACTCTAGGAAGTATTGATGTGTCTCTACCTTATGCCCAAATTATTTTTAAAAAAACAAAAGATAGTGAAACAACCTTAGACTAAAGAACTAATCTAATCGCTTCCCCGGTAACAGTACCAAAAACTTGATCGCAAGGTTACACGCGCTAAGTTTTAATATTTATAACCTTAGTAAATTTCGTAAGTGCATGGGTCGTTCGTGTAGTACCTAAGGTTCCAATCCCACGAGGAAGCCTAATTGAGTCCTAAAATCTAAAGTCGTATTAAACAAAAACAATTCTAACCAAATAACTAATGCAGAGATTAAATCAATCAACAATCAATTATGAGAAATTAAAGTGCCAAAGTGTAAACAAAATAACAATCACACAACCCAATCCAAAATTAACCTAGAAATCACTAAGTGAGAGAAAGGGGACTTTGATTCAAAATTAATAGAAACCTAACCAATTGTGCAATCACTGACTTAACTGGTCTAGACAGTCCTAAGATGAATTACTCTCTCTTGAGTTATAATTCTTAGCCCTAATTGATGATCCTTAATTTAAATTATGGAATTGCGATCTCTTGATTTGCAATTGGCCCAAAACCTAAATTAGTTCTAAGTTGTCTATTAACCTACCGGGAACCTATGCTCCATCTTTTGTTATGCAATTCTACCGGTTTAATTTAATTCTTAACCTATTAATTCACCTAACTCTCGTTAGCCCAAATTGATTATTTTTTCCTGGCTCACCCTCTGAGTTTATTGCCAAGTTATTAAGAGAAGAATTGAAATCACAATTAAAACAATAAAACACAATCAGTCAATTTTTATCAATCTCAAAAATCAAGATCTAAAGGTGAGTATAAACATAAACTCAACATTCAACACAAACGATTCTCAACACCTATTTCAATCCTATACATGAATAGAATTGAAATAAATGGAAAATACATCGGGAACAGAGTTAGGAAGACGGCGATAGTGGAAAACCACCAATTTCTGGAAGTATGTCACGTTTAGCTCGTCTTCGTGTCTCTCTTCCTTCGTCTCATTCCTCAATCTCTTGATTTCTCTTTAGGTTGTCTATCAGA
This sequence comes from Erythroxylum longipes, assembly GCA_027563885.1. Classification (NCBI taxonomy): domain Eukaryota; kingdom Viridiplantae; phylum Streptophyta; class Magnoliopsida; order Malpighiales; family Erythroxylaceae; genus Erythroxylum; species Erythroxylum longipes. Next base: position 2,841 of record JAOQMS010043753.1, read on the forward strand.
ATTGGCTGAATCAAAGCTCTCTTGTATGACTCTCTAGGCTCTCCAAAGACTGTCACATTTATCCCATAATGTTGTATTTATATGTTGGGCAGTCTAAGTTCAATTTGGGGTTGAAATGGTCTGAAAAATCTTAAGAAAGTCGAGTTTCTGCTTCATCCTGACGCACTAAACCTTTCTGTCATGATCGTGGCCAGCTATGCACGATCGTGGCCTGAATGGAGACTCTTTGTCACGATCGTGCTCCCATATACACGATCATGGCCTGGCTGTTCTGGCTCATCCTTGTCTGTTATGATTGTGACCTGCTGTGCATGATTATAACCTATGTCTTTAGCCCGAAAACTCCTCTAATCTTCTCTGTTCTTCACCATTTACCCTGAAATACTAACAAACCCATCAATGTACCTCAAAAATATAACAATTAAGCTCAAAGACTCATACTAACCCATAAAAACCACTTAAACACATAAACTAACATAATTAACACATAAACAAACACTCAACACTCAATTTCATACTAAATACATAACAAATTAAACCTTAAAACACAATGAAATTGACAACTACCATTCCCTACCTCCTGAGGAATTACTTGAGCCCTTACAGAGTTGGTTCCTTCTTTAGTGACCTCAGGTTCTTTCCGATTTACTTGGGCTGAGCTCCCACTCTTAGTGCACTCACTCTACCTTCCTTTAGCCCACTGCCTTTTGCATATTTTTTCCACAACATCCTCGTGCAACTGTGCCTTATCAAACACCTGCTTGAGAGTCACCGACTTGCTTAGCTTCATCATTGATTTAAGCTCCCCAGCAAGTCCACTTATGAAACTATCAATTAAGTAAGCCTTAGTTAATTATGGGTTATTACAGATCGTCAGTGCCTTTAACTCTTGAATTGCCCCTAATATTTTTCTGTAGTTGACATCTGCTTTGCCTTGTTAAATTCATCCACTATATCTATTGTGCTCCGTTTACTAAATCATAAGTGTGCCCTTCTGCAAATTCCTTCAAGACCCACTTGTCCCTACTGGCCAAACTTCTACCCTATCATTAGATGCATAGAAAGGATTTCTACCTTCTGTTCACCCTCTACTTGATATAACCTAAAATAACACTCGCACTTTCAGAGCCAGTAGCGTGGGTTACTCTCGTCAAAGTAGGGAATATCAAACCTTGGAAGGTTTGGCTGGGAGCCTTCACTATTTGTTTCTCCATAATTTTTACTATAGTTTTCAACTATTCTGGCTTCATCTCTCCTCCCATCACTGATATTTAATACAAAGGAATGGCCTTCTTCACTATTTTTCTTACTTCCTACGTCATAATCACAATGTTGGGAATAGGAGTAGGTAGAATACCTTTTCCAGCCACTATAGTTGACTGTGGAGAGGTTTGAATAGTCACTGTTTTGGTTAAATGAAGGTCTTATCTACTTGTATCTTTTCACACCCCAGTTGCTTTACCCTTTGCTCCATAGTCCCCACCCTTTTTTACATGTGGGTCTGGGCTTCTATTGCGCCTCAACTAGTCTATCGAACACATCCAATTTATCTAACTTAGAAAGTTGGGACTGAATTTACTCTACTTAAGTTTGAAGGTTGGTAAGTTATTGTTTAGTGGTTTTAGAATAAGTGCATTTACTCTACTTAAGTTTGAAGGTTGGTAAGTTATCGTTTAGTGGTTTTAGAATAAGTGCCCTTTTCCATTGTTGAAACCACAGTAGTGGTCACCTGAGTGATTTAAAGATGGGTCGCAAGACCGGTGCTATGATACCAATTTGTAATGGCTGGCGTTGTTGTAGGGAGAAAAAAGGGAGAAAGTAGGATAAGAATAGGGGAATTAAGAGGATAAGAAATTTAGGAGTTTGAATAGTATTGCTTTTATTTTTATTCTCATGATTTCTTTGTACATTCAGAGGCTTTATATAGGCATAATAACAATACTCTCTCCTTTGTAACTAACTCTCTGTAACAAACTTCGCATAACTTGTAGAAATAAACAAACTTCTAGAATAACTAAAAGTAGAGAACATTTTTGCACAAATATCTTGTACTCCACTCTTACTGCTCCCCTACAACATAACTTATTGGTGATGATTTATAAAACATAGCCAACGCTTTTTATCTACGTTTTGAAATATTTGGTCATATACATCATTCCTTAATATTTTTTTATGTTAATTATAATTATTGGTGACATCTTTAATCCATCTTATTGTATGTAATATTCAATTTTTTTATGTAATTTATTATAAAAATAATTAGAAATTAGAAGCATTGTATATAAATAATTAAATATAATTAATTGTTAATTACAAACATTAACAAAAATAATTATGTATGAAATAAAAAATACAAATATTAGTTTAATGACTCAAAGTCGTTTTTAGTGTCACTACTTACATAATTCGAGCTAACTAATTGTTTGACCATCTTTTCAAGCTTGGCTAACTTTTTTTCATTACATTGTAAGTTTTGTTCATTACATTATAACTTTTCTTTATTACGTTCTAATTTAGCCTTAAGCGATTGGTTCTCCTCTTGAAGACGATCAACATATGCTAGTCATAATGAGGATGAAGTAGTTGGCTTACACCTAAAACTAAGACCTGACATTAATGAGCCCAATGTAGATGACTTTTGCAACATGGTGCTCCGTATAAGATCTGGCTACATCAAAGGTCTTGGACTCTTGCAACAACTCTTGCATCTTATTTTAAAATTTTAAAAACAAAATCAATATTCAATTCAAATATTATAAGTTAGTACTACATAAATAAATAAATTTAAATTTTAAACAAAATTTTATACTCACATAATTTTTTTGCACTTTTTAAGACATCTAGCCTTAACCTTCCTTATAGTGTGTCAGTTTGTAGAGTGTGATCCTATCGCACTCTTTTCCATGTAGTTCCTTCTGTCTCTATTTTATGAAAAAAAATTAAAAACACAGTAAATAATATTATATGCACTGATGTAATTATAGTTTGTAAACAAAAAACTTATATATTCATTTGGCATGACAACAAATGATTTAAAGCTTTGGTTGTGATTTTTCATGTTTCTTCTGTTAACCTTGGCCTTCTCACACTTTTCCTAAATAAGGAAAAAGTAGACAATAAATTGACTAACAAGATTAATGGAAGCAAATGTGAAGTAAAAGAAAACAAACTTGAACATTGGGAGAGGCCCAATAATTACACAAATTGTTCTAGTTTTTTAGAGACTTCTGTTTCAGACATGTCTCCTTGCCTCCTCATTAGAAGGAAAAGATTTATAATATTTATGCAGTAGATTATGATAATCATTTTTCCTTTTTTCAAAAGTGAAGTGAAACAGTTTGAAACTTCAACGTTGTCGATATCAATGATATTCAACTTCATCTGTGAAAAACAATAAGAAGTGTAATTAAGCTTTAAATAAGTAAAACAATATTGCATATAATTAAATAAATTGAAATTTTACAGAAAATTTGTCCAAATCATTCTTTAGCAAGTTGTCTTCCTTTAACTGCTTGGCATGCATAAGGCAAGGCAATTCAATTCTAGCAATTACTCCTAACTCACTAGACAATTGTGTTGATTAAAACTTATCTATAAGACAACCTTATGAGGTATCAATATGAACAGACAACTTGTTGTTCATTGCGACATCAATGCATTAAAACTTAAAACCATTAGTTATACCTCAACCTCTTTTTCTGGTGGTAGTATTAGAACCTGAGAACAAATGAATAATGACAAGAAAATATGCATTAAACATGTAAATATATATTTGAGCATAAGTCTAATTATAGGTGTTAAAGACTAACACACCTATAGATCCTTTAATACGAATTGAGGCAGATGGAGGTTGTTGTTGAGTTGGTTCATTGATGGATGAGATTATTATTGTCGTTGGTTAAAATCTGATTAATGTGACTATGATGGGGGAGGATTTGATTAATGTGGTTGTTGTTGACTAGGGACAACTTTGATACTTGGCACCTTCTTTCCTTTGTTTCTATCAAGTGCCATTATATTGGATATCAATAACTCAAATATCAACATTAAGTATAAACATAATTCAAACATAAAAAATATGTATAAACATAACTCAAACATCAACAATCCACATAAACATACATTAAACATCAACAATCCGCATAACCATAACTCAAACATCAACGTTCCTTATTAACATAACTCAAACATCAAAAATCTACATTAGTATAACTTAAACATTGATATTCTACATTAACATAACTCAAATATCAATAATACACATAAACATAAGTTAAACATCAATAATGCGTATTAACATAAGTGAAATATCAATTATACGCATTAACATAACTTAAACACCAGTCATACATTTCAAATAATATAAACAACACTTTTATATCCTTTAATTGTCATGATCAATATCTTGAAAATCATCATCATTAATTACATTATGATTCAAGTCTTCATCACTAATATATTCAGACAAAGTATCATCATTGTCATATAATTCATTCTCAATATAGTCTTCATCTCTTTCAACCATAAGATTGGCTTGTACTTCATCCACTTGTACTATGTTGGGATCAACATCTCTCATATAGACTGATGATATATCTATATCGAATCATCCAAAACTTTAGGTGGATTTGTTATGTTACTAGTCCTAAATTAAGAATTATAATTGACATATTATATTTGAAATCACAACATAACTAAGGTACATGGCATTGTTAGACCACATGAATCAAGATATTATGTGTTCTTGCTGTGACCCCTAGACTCGTGGAATATTTCACCGATAAGGCTTATTGGAACTGCATCTTGGATTTCTAGCCTATATACCATCCTAAGGGTTTATTATGCATTAGATCATCCAAAACTTTTAGTGGATTTGTTATATTACTAGTCATAAATTAAAAATTATAATTGACATATTATGTTTGAAATCATAACATAACTAAGATACGTGGCATTGTTAGACCACATGAATCAAGAAATTATCTGTTCTCATTATGACCCATAGGCTCGTGGAATATTTCATCAATAAGCCTCATCGAAGCTGCATTATGGGTTTCTGACCTATATACCATCCTAGGGGTTTATTATGCATTAGATCAACCAAAACTTTAAGTGGATTTCTTATACTACTAGTCCTAAATTAAGAATTATAGTTGACATATTATGTTTGAAATCATAACATAACTAAGTTATATAGCATTGTTAAACCACATGAATTGATAAATTATGTGTTCTCGTTGTGACCCTTAGGCTTGTGGAATATTTCACCAATAAGACTCATCAGAACTGCATCATGGGTTTCCAGTCTATATACCATCCAAAGGGTTTATTATGTAAATGATGGTCCATAAGAGATCAAACTCATGAAAAAATTGTAGTAAATACTTATGTTATTCATACGTCTACTCAATAATGATTCTAATAATATTGCAATAACAACACAAAACCCATGGGCCTCCTTTACATTCACATAAAACCCAAACACAAATAAGGGTATTATTAAACTATAACATATGATACACAATAATTGGATGGCTTACTTGGACGGATAGACAATTGTAAGGTACAATGAAGAATGACAAGGTAGGACGCTTATCGATGCTCTTTAACATAAAACAAGGCCTACAAAAAATACCGATCCAAGAGAAGTTTTACGATCGATAAGCATTTAGATGATGAGCTATTTCTTAAATTATAAAATAAACATTTGAAATTCAATTGTAGAAATGAAAAACTTAATGGTCATGAATCATCATTAAGCTTAAAATCAAAATCTTCATTATATTAAACTCAAATCTTGTCCTCTGTGAATCAATAAAAATCAATCAAGAAAAATTCCTTGTTTAAAGATATTGATGGAGATGTGGACTGGAAAGCAAAGAAAGACTACTAATCCATATTAATGTTATTTTGGTAAAGAAAAGTGAGTCCATTAGTTCATCTGTGAACACTCTTTTATTTGTTTTCTTCTAGATGTCATGGATGACACAACTACTTGTAATGCAGAAGGCTAATGTCATATATGACACAACTCAGTAAGTCTCTTATGTAACTAAAGTGAACCTTATAAGCATATTTTAAAATTAATTAGTTTTGAAGTTATTCCTTCATTGAATTTTATCATGTTGATATGAAGAAATATATGTCAGCACTAATAGACCTTTATAAGTCTAAGAATAAAGATGATGAGTTATAATATTTTGAAAATGATATGTATCTATTGCACTAGGTCAATAGTCTTAAGGGCAATATAGAAAAAAAGTTGGGGTGGTAGATACTTAAAGTTAGACTAATGAAATTAAAGGAATCGTTTTGACTTATGCTCATAAAGAAGACTGATAATTCCAAAGCTATCTTTATATTATTGTTACTCATGTTAAGAATTGAACTATATAAAAACTTAGCATTAATGTTAGCATCTTTTGGCTATTGTATCATAAATTTCTACCTTAAAAGGGATCTATAAGTGTTTAGAGCTTTCACATGGTATGTAGGGAGAGTTAGACCTTTTATTACATAAGTATCCTCTCTCCTAGATTTTAGATAAGTTTAGGGTTGATATTAATGGTGGATATTTAAAGTAATCCTTTAATTATTCAAAGGCTTATTACTACTCTTGGGTCCACTCAAATTCCTTAGCCTTTCATAAGGTTGTAAAGAATTTTTCTAAGTTAGCAACATGATTTCCTCCCACGTTTACTTTTACAACTATATTATTGATATATGTTCCCATATTTCTTCCTAGTTATTTTAAAAAAATTAAGTTGACTAACATTTATTATGTTTCTTATGTATTATTTAGGCTTAAAGGTATGAATTTATAACAATAGGCAATAAAGGTACATGGTAAATTATTTATTTTCTTCATTTTTTTCATTAATCTTGGCCTAATTGTATCTTAACCTCGTATTTATAAACTTAGGTTTTATTGACCTAAAGTAACACACTAATTGAGCAAATTTTGAAAATGACTAGTTATCTTTTGGACATGCCTTGTTTAGGTATCCATGCACATTCTTGATTTTCTATTTACTTTCTTAACTATAAGCATATTGACAATTTAATTAAGTTAATTGATTTCTCTTATAAATTTTGTAGCTAAAAGCAGAACATATGAAACAATTTAACACAATCGTAATAGAACTTTCTTCAAACACATTATAGACATGATAAATTCATCCCAAAATAACTTAAAAATCATGTCTTTGCCCTTTCTTCACTAATATTAAGACATTCAAACTAAAATCCAACAATTGAAAGTCCAAATAAATGCAAACAATTCAACAAACACCATAAAACCCGTCTAACTTGCCTTGTTTAAAACACCAATAATTCAAGCACAAAAAAACCTAAGAACAAAGATTTAACGACTCACCTCAATCGAAGATTCACTATAGACAATGGAAGCAGACAATGGTACATGGTGGACTCATAATTAAGAAGACAGAAAGATGACTAATGTGAGAGAAAATGAAGAACAAATAGGCAGGAGAGGAGAGGACAAAAGAAAAATTAAGGGGGGGTGTAAGGTTCTTTAGATTAATCATTTTCACTTAGTTGTTTTCAAACTGCAACATTTGGTCACAATTTCACAATTCATTGCCAACTGTTAATCAGCAGAAGAAGATTTGGCCACCAATTTACAAAACCATCACCCTTTGGATTAAACAGAACCGAAAATGAAATCATTTTTGCTTTATTTTTTTGGTGCCGCAATATTCAATGAAAATTTCACAATTCATTGCCAAATGTTAATCAGTAGCCAAATATTTAACTACCAATTTACAAAATTGTCACCCTTTAGATTAGACAGAAGCAAAAACCATTGTTTAATTTGTTTACGAACATTGTTTAATTTGTTTACATGCTGTAACATTTGGAATGTTAATCAGCAGAAGAAGATTTGGGTAACAATTTACAAAATCATCGTCAATACTATAATTTTTTAATTAATTTTTAAAATTTGCTAAATTTTTTTAATTTATCATAGGCATAAATTACTATAGAATTTATATATAATAAAGACATCTTTGTGAGAACACATAAAAGTATAAATCATCTATATTAAAAGAGATTAATAAAAAGTATAAATGACATTTTTGTTAACTAAATTTATTTTTACACTTATACAATCATTTGGTGAAAGGTTTTTGAATCCTCGTCAAATTGTATATTTCTTCCTACTACATCGAAAACGATGTCATTTAGCTTAACTGTAACACCCCACTCCCGCTAGACCCGAACCTGATATCGATGGTGATATCCGAATCTGTGCCCCGCGAGGGTGGCATGCCACATCACTTAACACTTAAACAGTCGGTATACATTTTTTCTTGAAACCATAAACATAAAGTATAGAACATCAGTAACCAAACTATTTCACTTTAATTAATAACCATTTTCCATTTGATACAAACACAAATAAAGGCAACAACAACTTTTATTTGCCACTTGGGCCCATTTCCAATTACAAAATACA
>JAOQMS010043755.1:0-11315 GCA_027563885.1 Erythroxylum longipes
GTGACACGCCATTCTCGCGGGGCACGGATTCGGGTATCACCATCGATATCGGGTTCGGATCCAGCGGGAGTGGGGTGCTACAATAGGAGGGTGATGAAGGTCTCTCATATAGAGAGACCCATAGAGGGCTAGCATCCTGACGTCGATTTGGAGGCGACATCAACGTCAATGACCTCATTAAGTGCATTTCTTCTTTCTATTTATTTTCTTTCTCTCTTATGTATTGATTGTGTTATCCTATATTTAATTTTTAGGTCTTGTGTAAGAATGATTGAATGCTCTATTTGATTAGTTTTATGTAAGAACTCATTTTTAGAATTGAATACAATAAGTAACCATTATTTTTTAGATTCATTTGTAGAAACTAATAGTTTGTAATCATTAGGGATAACATAGCCTAGGTTAAATAATATGACATAGTAAGATTATTGCCTAAATTGGTCTTTTTTTCTCATTTGTAAGGCAACTATCTAATTAAATCTAAAAAGCGTCTCCTAGGTTATTTGATAGCTAGTATGAATTAACAAGCTCTTCTTAATTAACTAGGACCTAAGGAAAAATTAGAATTAATAGAACTTGTTGTTAATCTATGACCAATAGTTTAAGGAGAGATAAAAAAACAACAAAAGAAAGAAATATGTTTAATTAGGGTGTAAGCCTAGATAGAACTAAAGAACCGAGTCCCTAATAAATTCACCACTTTCACCATTTTCAATGTTTCTTTAATTTGTTTTCATTAGGATAGTTTTAGTTTATTTTCTTGTTTGTTAAACTAACCAACCCCCTCCCCCTAAAACCTAAACACCAATTAATTTCATTTTAACAACTGTACACACACTCTCTATGGGATTGACCTAGACTCGCCACTGCTATAGTAGTAGTTTATTTTATTTTGACTAGCGTTACGATGCGCTATCAATTTTACTTGAGTCACTCCTATGCAAGGTGAGTCATGGCCATAACATGTTGTGTCATGGTCGTGCTTCAATAGTCACACCCATGACACTTTGTTTCATGTCTGTGACTTGCATTCTCGTGACTTCACTTGATTTTCTACAATGTATACTTTTCATCTTCATGCATTTTCTTGTCTCCTCTTGCTCTAATCTTTCTTTTTCTTGTTCCATAAAGACAAATGAGTGTAAATCTAAAAAATATGACTCAAAAATTGTGCTTTTGATTATTTTAGCTCTTTTATTTCCGAATTGTACCTAAAACCATATAAGAACTATAGTAAGTATCTTAAGCATTTTCATATCATTATTCACTAAGTGTAAAGGGTTAAATGCATCAACAATTAAGCACATATCAGATGTAGCAAAAGATCGGCTCTTTGATTTGTCTGTCGACAGTGTTACCACATTAACTTAAATGAAAAGCATGTTTTTGAAAAAGTATTTTCAATCATTGAAGATGGAGAGCATATGGAAAGTGTGCCAGCTACCCCTTCATATATCATGGAAAAACTCCTTCTCTGATATTGATATTAAGGATTATTACTTATAAATAGGAGTTTAGTTAATGTAACAAGTGGTGAAGCATTAGGTAGGAAGACTCCTAAGGAGGAAAGAACTCTAACTGAGCATATGACAACAAATTACAAATATTTTAAAATCCATAATTATTTTTACAAAGTAAATGAGGTAAGTGATTCATTTATTGAACATCGTTTAAATGAGATAACCTATTTTGTTAGTTAGATTATTATAGTGAAGGTACAAATGAAAGCTATAAGATATGTGTCAATGTTGACCATCTAACAAATATGTGCCCAACGTTGCCACAGGAAAATATGGAACATATAAATACTTTTGGACGAAACTTTTCTCAATAATACAATTCATATTCACAAACCTATAACCTAGGTTAGAAAGATCATCCTCCTTTAAATCAGGTATATCAATAGAAGATATGGTTAAGTCTCTTGCTATTAATACCATGAAATTCTTATAAGATATGAAATGGTTTCAATAAGATACATGATCTTAAATTTAAGAGGCAAGGTCTAACATTCACAATTTATAGTATTGTGTGAGTTAAATGGCAGCTACTATCAATCATTTAGAAGCATAAAGTGGAGGAAAATTTTCCTAACATCCTGAGATAAATCTAAACAATGTAGGTGAAATAACCTTAAGGAGTGGTAAGATTCTTAAGGACACTAAGAGGACCACTCTTAGGATAGACAACAAAAAGGAAAATGAGAAGTACCTTAAAGAAGAAGGAGATATCTCATCTGGTTCAAATGGAAATTATGAAAATATGGTTAAGACTAACCATCCACCTTTTATGAGCAGGTTATCAAAGTCAAATACGAAAAAGGATAAGTAGATCTCGGATACTTTTTAGAAGGTGGAAGTGAGTATACCGTTGATGGATGTAATCAAGAAAGTAACAATGTGTATGCGGATTATCAAGGACTAATAATTAGAACTTACACAAAACCAAAACACCTAATCAAGTTTTCAGAGCCATTTCTGGAAAGGCTATTAGTTTAATTCTTATAATCTAAGGCTTTTCACCTTCTTTTTAATGAAAAAACTAGGCATAAAGTAGACGACACATCAACTTGGATATCACCATACAACAATAGGGAACCTCAAGAGTTGAATGCTAAGAAGAGATAAAAAGAACAATTATGGAGGATGTATATTATAGGGAGCAAAGGACTCTTTTCAATAAGCCCTAATTTAGTTGGGGAAATCATCATCCTTATATAAACCTGTACACTTCGGCGTGGCAAAACTACCCAGGTTTCTATTGGTCTAACAATGTAAGTACTCATATGGGACATTAAGACCTATTTGAATTTTAGCAAGATGAGTCCAGTTTATGGGATTCCGAATTGGAAAAAATCATAAATAAGCTAATAGACATGGAAGAGAACCATAAGTGACTGGAAGAGTAATTTGATCAAGTAATGGAAAATCATGCCACTTCTATTCACAACTTGGAGTTTCAAGTAAGATAGCTTTCCTATGAATTTTGTAAGAGAACTTGGGAAGACTTTCTGAGCAATATGGAATTATATTAATGAGAGAATTATGAGGCTATCACACTTAGAAATGGGGAAGAACAAGAAGAACCTATGGAAGACCATACTAAACCCTATCTTGTAGAAGACCAAGAGACGAGGAAAGAGGATGAAGAAAAGAATGACAACTCTCCCTATTATTCCTTAGATCTTGGTATAAAATGCTTGAACATCAAAAAAACTTGGGTAGGTGTCCATGAAGAGAACCTCATCATTTGGATTAGTGATGACCAAGTGACATTCAACAGGAATGATGTTTTAAAGAATCCGAAGGAGGGAAACGCATTTAGAAAAAAATGATGTGTTTGAATTTTTTAAGGAATGAGGGAACGAAGAACAGTTGACAACAAATTTGAAGAAGCTATGGAAGTCTCTGTTCAAAAAGCTAAAGAAGAAGATGAGATGAGGGTTAATGAGGAAGAACTAAGAAGATAACAACTTACCCTCTTGTTGGGTTAAACTACTGGATTGTATGGAAGATTCAGGGAGTTTTGTTATTCCCAATTTTGTTAATATTTTCCTCGAAAAAAGTACATTACTGAGCTTAGTTAGTTTTTACAATGTTATTAATATTGTCCTTCTAATTATTTTGCAATTTGTAGCTTACTTATAGGCTATAAAATTGATGTTGAAAGAAAAAGGTGGACGCAAGATGCTCATAATTAATCTGTACTGAGTTTCCAGGGATATAATGTCATGCTACTGACGTTAAAAGAAGTGTTGCGTGGGAGGCAACCCATGGATTATTAATTCCATGTTATTTCTTTTGACTTTTAGATAGTTTGAATTCGGTAGTTAGGTTATTTCATTTCCAAATAAGGTCGGGAACGTATAGGACTTCAACAAAAGTTAGATGATCGAGGAAGTAAGCAAAAAAGAGGTGAAAGAGCTATAAAGAGTTAGGAAGTGATCTCAGGAATGTGTAGAATCACAAAAGAAGAAAAAATTAGAAATTCGTGGCTCGTGGTAGGGAAAAACTGTCCACAATTTTCAACTAAAAGTTTTACCATTTTACCCTTTATTCACCTATATATTCATGTCATACTTCATTTTTTCACTCACTTTCATTTTAACTTTATCTCTTTAAGATTAGAACCTCCAAACACTCTCATTTCTCTCTAACCAACTTCCAAATTTACATATTATCCTAACTTCCACCTACTTGCAATCCAGTATACCGCGAGTTAAGCAGTCAGCGAAGTGCAACCAATTAATGGGACAAAATCAAGTCTCAGGACGAGGGAGAAGGAACAGGGTGGTGGATTTCAGAGCACCCTTCCCAATCTATACAGAGGAGGAAGGTATTCATTTCCAATCCCTTAATGTTAAGCAAATAATTTGCCTGAAATATTTTGATTTTCATAAGCTTAATAGGCTAGAATTATGAGATAGGGTAGAGAATCTAGCAGAAAGAATTCAGTGGGCCAATTTTATACACTTCCACTATCCTGTCTATCAAGAGCTCACTCTTGAATTCTTCACTTCCCTTTATTAGTCCTAGTAACCCTAAGGAAATGAGGTTTAGGTTACTGGGACGAACTTATGGGATAAACATTGAAATCATATGTCATATTTGTGGGTTTCCCTAATCTTCCATTATCGGTCAACATGACGATTTTCGTGCTTCTCACTATTGGAATGAACTCATTGGGTTAGAGAGATTTGACGTCAAGAATGCCCATGATAACATTATACAAACCTATGAGTGCTTGTTATTCCATAAATTCATGTGTCAAATGGTTTTTGACAAATTAGAAAACAATAAGTGCTCAACAAAGGAACTTTTTCTGCTGTAGTGCGTGGATCATAGCATCCAAGTGTGTACCTCCACACATGTGCTAAATGTTATTGTTGCTCGACTCTGCGTAAGAGGAGCAACAATTTGGGTATAGGGTACTTGGTTTCTGTCATTTCTAAATACTATGGCATGGATGGTAGTGACCTAACTGTCTACCTCCTTAATTTTCTAAATCACCATCATTTGTGGTATGTTGAAATCCTAAAGTCCTATAATATGGAACTCTAGGACATCAGCCAAAAAACTCATATGAAGATCAGCGCTATTTAGACAAGCTCGAGCACAGTGCCACCTCAAGTTAATAAACAATTAAAGAGAGATCTTAATTGTGTGTTAATTATCCTTATGATTGCTTCAAATCCAATTGAGTAGTTAGGAGTAGTTTTAGGAATCGAGAGATTGTAATTCAAAATTTATCTATTTCAATTAGAATTACTTGATTAGAACTTAAGAGATGGTAACCAAAATCTTTGGATATTTAGGATCAAACATAATTGAATTAATAAGGGAAAAGGAAAATAAAACAAAGATAAAATAACCCTTAAGTTTTCATTATTGATTAAAATTTCTCTTATTGCTATCTTATTGGTTCAATTGTTCATTTTTATTAGTTCATTTTAATTTTAGTTAATTTATTTTCTTTTTAGTTCATTCAATGTAACATCCAGTTATCCCATATTAAGGGTTAAGACCATAGAATACGGTATATGAGAGACTAATGCTAAGTTATAAAGTGCATTTCATGTTCATGCATATTATGACATACACACACATGTGAATATTAATGTTTGCATATTAAAATGATTGTACATATATTCATTGAAATTTTCTGGGTATAATTGATTTATAATTGTGATTTTTTATATGAATTGTGGTTCATATGTATTGATAATCGAAGTGGTGTGTATAGGTATGGATTTAGAAATTTTGGTGAAATTTATAAAATTCCTAAATTTTTGGGTAAATTTTGAACTAGGAAAAATGCCAAGTGGCAGGACAGTTGATAAATGGAAGTAGAATTAAAAGTCAAATGGTAGTGTAAATTTTTATAAATGACATTTGGATTTAATGACCTATGTCATTGAAATTTGGAGACAATTGGAGTAGAAATTGGAGTTGGATTGGACTAGTTAAATGAGAGAACCTAATTTAAACCTATAGGGATTGGACATGCCAAACCATGTCCTTATCCCACAATCGTTTTAATTAATTGGAAGACCATTAAATGGTCTTGTATCTTACTTTTCTTCTTCTTATTCGTGGCTTACTTCTCCTCCTTCATAAATTTTTCTCACCAATCTCCATTCACGTTGAACCTAACCCTCTCATCTTTCACTGCTACTCTCATCTTGCTCTCTCTTTCATTTCTCACTAAAGACCCAACCCTACCACCTTGAAGGATGATGTACGTGGGTTGTATGGAGAGCTAAGGTTAAGAGATATCTTGAAGAGTTTGAAGGTTTTTTAAGCTAAATCAAGTAAGTTATGCTTTGATCTTCATGGGCAATGTTAAATGGAGTATGTATGATGAGAAATTTGATGATTGATCATAAGTTTTTATATATGTGTTTTAATGTAGGTGTAGTGTATTAATAAAGAGATCATGCTCTAAATTATAGTGAGTTAATGTTATTCATTAATTTTTTGGTAAATGAATCAATTATGTAATGAATTAAGAGATGAATGAGTATGAATATGGAAGTTAAAGTATGATGATGTGTGTGTGGATGAAGAGAAAAATAGAGTTATGTCTTACTTTGTGTTAAGATGAATGATAATTCATGAGTTTAAAGCGAAAGAAAAGGCTAGTGTATTGTTTTGAAATGAGAAGAAGTAGGATCATAGTTTGGAGATAAGGTAGAGTTGAAAATGAAGTTAAATGTGTACTGGAATATGTTAGATGGAGTACTTTCACTGAGCATACATTTATATTTTAGCCCTATCTTGATTTGTAGATATCGAAATAGGACGATTTTTGATTTATATTAAACTACATACATATGGATACAATTTGTATGAGGAACTGAATTTGAATTGTGTCCTTAAAGGTCTTGAAATTTGTCTTGAAGTTGAGAATTGTGTGCTGTCATGGTATGAGAACAGTCTGTAGTAATTTAGGTATAACTTGTAGAATACTGAACCAAAATACATGAATTTGATGTAATTAGAAATTTAATACATGGATGAACATTTATTTGGGAGACAATGTTGTCTAAATACCTCATTTTCTAGGTCATAATGGTCATACAAAACTGACCTAAAAATCTGTCTTGAGAAAAACTAGAAAACTATAAGAAAAATGGGAGATTAGTTTCTGTCACGATCGTGGCAGGGGATGCCACGATCTTGGGCAGTGATTTTTCATGGAAATGTTTTGATTATGCAATGTTTGAACCAATTAAGGATGAATTATATATATATAATGCTTTTGGACTAAATTGGGGCTCAAAAGGAACATAATTTTGATATTGGAAAGGTTGGTTAAATGTGTGATAAGTTCGGATTGAATTTTTGATGTTATATTTTAAGGAAAAGGATGTTTAATGTCAATGCATCTAAATGTGAATTTTTTAGAGTGTTAAATGAGGACATAACATAGTGAATGAAATGAGTCTGTCAAGAAGAAGGTTAAAGAGCAACCACTGGAAGAAAACCCCAACATAGTTACGAAGAAAGATGACCTAGGGGACATTTTCATTCCCTGTAATATCAACAACATTATTATAGGCAGGGCATTTGCAGACTTAGGCACAAGCATAAATATGATGCCCTATACTTTCATTTTAGTGCCCACCAAGTTTTGGTTAAAACGGCCGATAGAACGTTGCATAAACCGATAGGAATCATAGAAGATGTGCCAGTAAAGGTCGGTAAATTTATCTTTCCCATAGACTTTTATGTTTTAGACATCAGTGAAGATAAAGACACTCCTATAATTCTTAGGTGACTGTTCTTGGCCACTGCATGCTCAATTATTGATGTTAATGGGGGCAAGTTAACTCTGCGACTGAGGAAGGAACATATAACCTTCAAGGTGACCATTAGAGAATACGGAGCTCCTTCACCTCTAGTAGATCTCCAAGAAACTGAGCCTCGAGGAGAATGAGAGGACATAGAGGATCCTGCAAATGCTTTATGGTAGAAGTGCTCATGAAGGACGGTGGTAATTATAATATGGTATCTAAAGTACAAACTTTGAGATTAATGACGACGCTACCATCGAAACATCTGTTCCTACCACCGTGAGCTTAAAGGAGCATCAAGCTACTGACCTTCATAGGATGCAACCAATGCAAAAAAATTAACTTAAATTGTTTTAGTTGTTTAATTTTGTTAGAACGGTTGAATTTCGTAGTTAGGTTTATTTTTGGTTTTTTTGAATAAAAGTGAAAAAAGAATAGGATTTTGGAATTACAGGAAGATTGTGTAAACATAAAGAGAGAAGTGAAAAGGGGCTATAAAAGAATTATGAAGTGAAAGAGAAAAGAATTGGGAAAATAACAAATTGAAAGGACATTGGAGTTAGGTTACAGCCACTGGCCACGATTGTGGCCTGCGATTACGGGTCCAGTTGATGGTACACCACTTACCATGATCGTGGCCTGCGACTATGCAGAAACAGGGTAGGCACAAATTTAAAATGAAAATTTTACTATTTTACCCTGTTACTACCTATATATTCAGTTCTTAATTCTTTCCCACTTTCACTTTTATTTTCATTTTATCTCTCTAGAATTCAAACGTCCAAACACTCTCGCCACTCACTAGAAATTTTAACCTTCTAAAATTGCTCCACACTCTGCCTAATCATGCCATGCATTAAGCAATCAGCCCGACAGGAACCTTATAGAAGATAGCAAGTTACGGGACGGGGGAGAAGGAACCGAGCAGTGAACTTTGGAGCACCATTCCCCATTTATACTAACGAGGAAGGTATTCGTTCGATCCCTTTGTTCTAGGCAACTTTCAGTTCCTAAATACTTTGATGTGACACATTAGATAGGCTAGAATTGCGAGAGTAGGTAGAGAACCTAGTCGAGAGAATCCAGTGGGGCCAATTCACACGGTTCCAATTCCCTGTTTAAGAGGAACTTACACTAGAATTCTTTACTACCTTGACGTTTGACCCTAAAAATACCAAAGAATTGTTGTTTAGATTGGGAGGACGAGCATATAAACTGAATGTCGAAATTATGTGTGAGACGTGTGGATTCCCTGATTCCACTATCGTTGATCAACATGATGACTTTCGTCCTTCCCAATACTAGAATGAGCTGACTAGAATTGAGCGATTCCACGCTAAGAATGGTACAATAACATTATCCGGTCCCATGAACACTTGCTGCTTCATAAATTTATGTTTTAGCTATTTTTTGACAAGACAAAAACTAACAAGTGTTCCACCACGGAACTTTTTATATTATGGTGCATGGGCCATAGTATTCCGGTATGCACATCCACGTATGTGCTGAATGTCATTACTGCTACTCCTCACAAGTGGAGCAACCATCTTGGAATGGGATATATAGTATCTGCCATTGTAGAACATTTTGGTGTGGAACAGAGGGGGTTAACAGTTCACCTCCCTGACTTCCTCAACCATCATCACTTATTTTGGGAAGAGATCATCCATTCCACAAATATGAGTCTGTGGGATATGAACGAGAAGACACATGTGTGGACTAGGGTAAGTCAAGCGAGCTCGAGTTTAGCACCGCCTCGACTGGAGGAATCAGCGAATGAAGAATCGGAAGAAGAAGAAGAGGAAGAGCAAGGATGGAAGAAGGTTTTGGATGTAATATTCGAAACTAACATAAAACTAGCGGAGATGGCGTGCACACAACAACGTTAGAGCAAAGATATTTGGCAGATCCATCGGTATTTTAATTCTCAGGGCATTCAACTGCCATCTCCGACACCATCACCACCTCCATCTCCTTAGGATTTATACTTAACCTAATTTTTTCTTTTCTAAATGAGCCTTCAGTTTGATTTTGTTTCTGCTTTTATTTTATTTTTATTTTTATTTCAATTTTTATTGTTAGTTTTGTCTGTTCTTTGTTACTTTAATTTTTGTCTTTACCCTTCGTTCATGTGTTTGTGTGTGCTTACTTCTCACATTGAGGACAATATATTGTTTAAGTGGGGGGAGGGATTGTGTGTTTTGCTTTTGAATGTGATTTTGCTAATGTATGATAGTTATTAGGTTACATTGTGTAACGTGTGTCAATGTGTCAATGGCTTAAATTGAGTGAAATTCATTTAATTTTGGACATAGTCTATTAGATTGTGAACTATCATCAACCTACAAAATTAGTGAAGTAGGGGGCCTTTGGATAAATATACAGCCCAATTAGGACTTAATGTAAATTTAGCACCCTCTAAATTGTCACATTCATTCATAATTTGAGGTCTTTTAACTTAAGTAGCTTAACAAGTATTTTTCATGAAAACGAATAGTTAAAAGCAACAAGGTAGGCAATAAAAAAAAGTTTTGCTTAATAAATCACTATTTCGCTGACCTATGGGTTATGAATAGAGCTAGTAGCGGGTCGAAAACGTGATAATAGCTGAGTAACTGAATCAACACGCATCATAAATGTGTGCCTTCGCGTAAAAAGGCTATAATGATGTTTCAACCAAGCTGTTTAGTAAAATGAGTTAGTTGAGTAACCGGATCGAAATTCATCATAATTGTTTCCCTCCGAGTAAAAGACTAAGTTCGAGTTTAAATAAATAAATGAAAAAAGTGCCTCTTTTCTTAATAAAAACCTACCGGACTTGTAATAAGCTTGAATTTTCATGAAAATGTACTTAGTAACAGTTACAAAGTCTGAGGGACCAAAAAATTATTAATGTGTTTGTATAATTGAAAAGGTTAAATAAGTTAACATTTAGGTCTCAATTAAGGTGTATATTGAGTTCAAATCCCCTAGACACATATTTTGCATGTTAATGATTTGACATAACTGAATGATTGTATTCAAGATTAAATTCATTTCATGAAGATCCAAGTCATTGCGTCATTATTGCATTGCGTGTTTTGCGTTTGTTCTGTGTTGTTATTTTGCTTGCTTGAGGACAAGCAAACGTTTAAGTATGAGGATATTGATAGTTGTCAATTGCATGATGTTTTAGGGTTTAATTTGTTATGTATTTAGTACAAATTTGAGTGTGGAGTATGCATTTATGGTTTAATTATGTTATTTTTAGTGTTTTAGTGTTTTTATCATTGTTATGAATACCGGCACGTACCGGACTAAAACCGGTACCGAAATTCAAGTTGTGGTACCGGATGTAAATACCGGTCGGTACCGGCGGTATTCAAAATACTGGTCAAATACCGGCCGGTACCGGAAATTTTAAAAAATTGGGGGACTTTTTTGCAAAAATTTCAAAATTTTTCAAAATCTCCCTCCCTCCCTCCTACCTCTCTTTCCCCCCTTTTTTTCAAAGTTTTTTAATTAGTTATTTTATTTATTT
>JAOQMS010043756.1:0-11313 GCA_027563885.1 Erythroxylum longipes
TAAAATATAATTAATTAAAATAATATAATTAATTGTAATTAATTAATTAATTAATTATAATTAATCAATTACAATATAATTAATTAAAATATGATTCATTGATTAATTAAAATATTTTAATTAATTAATTAATTAAAATATTATTATTATTAATTAATTACATTATAATTAATTAAAATATAATCATTCATTAATTAAAATATTGTAATTAATTAATCAATTAAAATATAATTAATTGTAATTAACTAATTAAAATAATTAATTACAATTAATTAAATTATTATTTTTAATTAATTAATTGCAGTATAATTAATTAAAAATTAAATTTTATTTCTTAATATATATTACAAACCAGCCACTATCAATAGTAATGGTAATTATTCCTTTCTTTTAACCAACCATTATAATTATAATGATAATATCTATTCTCATTCCTCACTATATTCATTCTCATTCTTATTACTATTTTCCTATGCAAACTAACCGCCCCTCAATATAATGAGACATTTTTTGTAGTTTGTGTAAATAGCCTGTAATAACCATAACATGGGATGAGTTCGATTTTAAGGCATGGATTTGATAAATACAATGTGTATATTGTGTCCAGTTTATAACTCAATGACATATGAAATGTGATGTATGTTTGCCTTATTTTTTTGGGAATTGTTGGAATGTCTTGCTTTGTTTTAGGTTTGTTTTCTGTGGCATTTGTATATCCTCCTAAGAGGTATTAAGGTGTTACAATTAATTACTAATATTGTAAAACTAATATGATTAGATTTAAATAAAGTAGACAATAATTTTATACTTTATATCTAATAAGAATATTGTGCGAAGAAATGATTGATTATATTAAAAAAAAGATGCACAAAAAGGTTAGTCAAAACTACTATAACATTCCTAATATTTAGGTGGCCATGATGCAATACTAAATATCGATCTTGATCTATGAATATAAATTATTTAATTTAAAGTTTACTTTATCTAATCATAAATGTGATTTAGGTTATAATTTAAATTCATTGCTAGCATTTTAGGAACCTAATGAGTTACATACAAAACTATAACTAATGGGAGAAAAGACAATTTAATCAAATTAGACTTAAGTATAAAGTTTGAGAAATTTTATGGTTCAATATGATATATATTTAATAGATAAAGATTAATATCATATATTAGATATTTTTTGGGCCAATTGGTATTTAACTAAAATTGTAACTGTAATTAAAATTTAATTAATATTGTTAAAAGCAATCACCTTTAGCACTTTTGTACAAACTTTATTTTGATTAATAAAGTTTGACAATTTTTCATTAATTTGATGTTCGTTTATTTATGAATTGATGTTGATTTTAAATCAAATTAATGAAGTCCATGATATAAAATATAGCATGAAGGAAATCATGACGAGATCATGATAATAAGATTCCTATCATGTGTAATTATGTTAATATCTAAATTATCCCTAGTCATACGATTAATAAGAGAAGACATTATTAATCTGGATAGACTAACACATGTTATACTCCTTGATTTGATCAAGCAATGGATCTCACAAACTGTAAGCATGATATGTTTAGAGTTGACATGTGGATGCTTACTAAGAGTAGTAAGTACATCGGATGACCAGCTATGAGATAATCATATGGATGATCTATCAAATTTCAATGATAAATCTCATCATAGCAATGGTGCAAATATCCTTAGACTTGAGGTACTCAAGGATATCTTAGATACTAATCCTGTGATTTGATATTATTCCTTGTTGCCTTAAGACGAGATCACTTATAGGGTGGTGATTGGGTATAGCCATTGGTATTTGAAGGTAATTGAGTAGCCAATAAAGGATTCACTACTCCTGATAGAAGGAGATGATACCCACGACCTCTTGTCGGGGTCATTACTCAAGAGTCTCTGGCCAGAGCAGTTATATGTCATGAAGAGGGTCTTCGATGACATATAGAGTAATGAGATCTTTGGACAAGAACTAACATCACTTATCTGACATCCCACTTCCACAAGGCACATACCTGACATCCTGAGGACATTCGGGAACATACCCAGTGAAAGTGACGTGTTAGAGTAGTCACATTCACTTATATGGCATTATACAAAATAACACAATATCTAAAAGGTCAACTCCTCATTCCATTCATAAAACATATTTACACTGTAACATTTCACTACATAATCCATATAAATACAGTATCAAAAATATATGAGTGTTTAACACTCTTTACAACCTTCTACATAGATGAGGAACTATACAAAAGATTCTAACTAAGCTCCACGGTCTCAGCTGACTGACCTTTGAGCCATTTCTTGAATCCAAAAATGTAGTACTAAACTCCGTCTAGAGTTTCTTAATAGTTAGGTCTCCTTTCTCGTACCTGAAAGGTCACGTTGCAATTTTGAAGAGTTTAGGGAACTCAATAAGTGAACTATCATTGATGTGCTCACTCATATCAAAACATATAGACAATTCACATTTCAAATTTCAGAGACCGTTCACATAATCAAATATTGCAAATCATTTCTCATTATAGTTTTAGAACAATTCAAACCATTCATATAACACACATATAAAATTATATATACAATTGCTTATGAGACTCCACTTTTATTGTTAATTGTTGTGACCGAGCGCCTTTTTAATTATCTCGTATCTATACTAGGCTCATTGATAACTATTCTGTATCCGTTGTAGATACCGGGCTTATTTTACTAGTGAGCATGTGACACTTATACACATTTCTGAGCTTTAAGCTCTTTTTCACCGGCCACTTCGGTTACAACTCCCTTTATCTAATCATGCATATCATATAATGAAATCATTTAAATCACAGATATTCAATCAATCTATTTTATTCAGTATATGCATTCACTTTTCATTTTTTCATCGGACATAAGTTCGGTATTCAAAATATTTTTTAAACACTTATTTCAGTCAAATTAACATTCAATCAGAACACTTCCAATACATTCCTAATTATCGAACTCCTCAGACCATCAATTTCCATAATTATCATTTTCACATAGGTATCAGTTCAGTAATTGAAATTTAAGTAATTACAATCATTGCTAGTGACGAACATCTAGGTTACTCACAGTAAACTCCAGATAGTTATTGCCTCAATGTCCTGACAATGTCTAGATGCTGGCTTTCTACTTGCGCTTCTAAACCATGTAATACATACATATTTACACATTACTAAATTGGTCAATCACATTAGCGTTCAATCATACACATATGTATATATGTTATATACAATGTGTGCTCAATGACAATCCTGGATTTGTATCCTTAATTCACATCTCATGATCGTTCTAAATTATCAATATAAACTTATCAAACACTTTATCAACTTGTTCAACCTCAAACTAGGTTCATTTTAAGCCTTATTTAAGCCTAATACACTATAAGAAAGTACCTTAGCATTAGTTGTTTCAAACATCACTTAAAAGACATCATTTCACTCTTTATGCTAGCCCACGATCGTGGTGTCCCACGATTGTGACAGAAGCTTTTGGAACTGGCCAGGATCTTGGGGACTCTACCACGATTGTGATAGAACCCAATTAACTAGGACACGATCGTGGGGACTATGCCAAGATCATGCTTTGCCTTTTCTTCCTTCAATTTTCCATGAATTCCTCATACATAGAAACATCATTAACACTTCAAATTTTCCATAATTCATATCCATTTATGCAACTTCATTTCATACTAATCTAACTACCATGTTGATTACATTAAATCCCATAAAAATTTACTCAATTGATTCATTATCATTCACTTAATCCTATCCTACTTGCATTGCTAACTTTTTTCAGATCTTATCTCTTTCATCATACATCAAAAAAACCTTCTTCATAGTTCATCATTTAGACTTTATACCATTTTCATTCTCACCTCAATTCCATCTCAATATCATTCATAAAACAACTCATAACCTATGGTTCATCAATCAAACAAAAACAAAACATATCATCATCATTCTTCATCATTCATAATTCCTAGTTCTTCTCATTTCAAGAACTACACTTGCCTCTTCTTTAACTTCAAAACTCAATCTAATTCGTTTCTAAAACAACCAATAAACCACATTTTTATACACCCTAAAACAGAACATATTTATCCGTTCATTCATCAGAATTTCTAAACTTATCATATACTATTTTCACTAATTCAATCCATCTCAAACTATCCCTATAGCAATTTATATATTATTACTTATCATAAACATAAAAACAAGACATCAATATACCCATTTCTTCATCAACGTTCAACTTTCATTCATCACCATTTTTTTAATGATCATTCTACCTCTAACTATCATTATATATATTTCATTTAACAAAGCCATGAAGATTCATAATAATACACTTACTTGTTTTAACTCCAAGCCTTGAAGATCACATAACCCTAGCCTCAATCATACACGATCATCAACATTTAAGGTGGAATAGGTTGGGTCTTTTAATAACAAGATGAAGAAATAACAAGGATCTTGAAGTAGTAAGGTGAAATATGATACAACTTAAATCGTGAGTGTAGAATGTGAGAGTATCGTGAGTTGAGAGAAGAAAGAAAATGAAGAAGACAGTTTTTAGTCAAAGTAAAATGAAAGATAAAGATGGTTGTTTTTCAAGTGAATGTATCGAGAGTGAAGTGTATGGCAAGTGGCTTGACACTTGTCATTTGCCACACGTCCTCCTCTTATGGTCGCCAATTGGTCTTTTAATAACTAGTCCATTTCTCTCTTAATTTCCAGTCCATTTGTCACCCAATTTTCTATGACACTTGCCAATAAATCCTTATGCCACTTGTCAATTATTTCTACTATCAATTGTCACTTATTTCTACTACCACGAATCAATTTGCCTTTCCACTTGACATTTTTCTAGTCCAAAAATACACATAATTTCAAAAATCTCCCAAATTTAACATATAATTTCTAAATCAACAATTATAATATACCAACCAAAATTCAAGACATAAATTAATCAAATCAAAATTCACGACATACTAATTCACAATTTGCACTTATAATTATTTTAAATCATTCATACTCCGAAATGTCAATTGAGTGCATGTACAGTCTTTGTAACGTGTAAAGAAAATCAATAATCACGTGTGTGTATGCTTATGCTAGTGATATGCATGTAAATGTAATGTATTTCCTAATTTATCAATGTTATTTCTCATGTACAGTGGTCTAGGACCCTATGTCCTAACCCTAAGTATAGAAAACAGGATATTACAACTTGGACTAGATGTGACGTAGTCATTTCAATGAGAGTTGACACATAGCCCATACTCTGAACCAAGTGGGGGATAGAATGGTGAAGGGACGAATTGTACGGTAATTATCTACGGAAAGGTTTGTAAGTCGGATAATTAACTATCGAAGAGTTCGTCTGTTAATCTACTTATATTTCAGTAAATTGGCATCATGAAACCCTTCATGATTTGCTTAAATTAAAAGTTAATTCAAGTGGCATGAAACCATCCATGATTTTCTTGGATTAAGAGCTAATTTAAGTGTCTAAAATAACGGGGAACCTAAGGGTCACATGCATAAAAGATCAAGTGAAAAACAAAGTGTGCATGCTTGTCATTGAAGTAGGCCACGATGGTGATTGAAGGCACAATAGATGATTCATAAGTGAGTTCTTCAATTATGTACACATGGAAAAACAAGTTAAAAAGACACTTAAGTGAGTGGGTAAGGGGTCAGAGTGTAATGGTCTTGAGTCTTGTTCTTGCAATTTATGCAATTATTGCATGAATCTAATTGCATGCAACATATTCTTAATCTATCTCTCTTTTTGAGCATCTACTTGAACTCATCTTATATGGTGCTCTAACCACCCTTACATACTACTTTTTCTTCATCTTTGCGCATTCTTGAGTGATCAAAGAATGTGTTTGGTGTTTGCTACAACCCAAATAAGGAGAAGATTAAGCAAAGAGGAGCATTATCAAAGGTACAAGTGTTGAAATTTCATGCTCTTATAATATGTGTATACATGCATCTAAGATTCTATTTTTTGGGGATGTTGTTGAGTTGAAATTTAGATTTTGACACTTCCACTGCCCTATTTTGCATATGATGCATGAATCCATGGCTCCCTTATAGTGGTATCAGAGCCAGGTTATGCATGTATTAGATGATGTATTGAACATGTTCAAATTATTTGTTGGGTTGTGGCTGGCATGCATGTTGATTTGAAAAAATTCATATAAATTGTGGAAATTTTTTTCTGATTTTCTTTCACAAAAATGTTTATAAGGTGTTATATTTTGTTTTTGTCAAAGGAAATTGCAATTGAATGTTATTTGCTATTTTATTTTGAATTAATATCCAATCTGTTCATATTTTGGTTTTTGGAAATTTCTGAAAAACTGAATGCATTTACTGATTTTGAAAATTTTGTAATAATTCTAGAAAATTTTTCTGATTTTCTTTCACATAAATGTTTGTAAGGTGTTATATTATGTTTCTATAAAAGTAAATTGCAATTGAATTTTATTTGCTACTTGATTACGAATTTAGTTTCAGCCTGATGCATGTATGAAGTTCTGGGAAATTCTAGAAATCTGATGAACATGCATGCTTGTAAATTCCATATTAATTTTTATAAAAATTGTTTTGATGAATTTTATGCATGGATGTGCAAGATAAGATGTTGCCACGTGTATGAGATGCATGACACTGGTTGTAAAAGTAATTATCTTATGCATGCATGATGTATAGTATGACTAGTGTTACAAGTAATATGACAAGTGTCATAGAAATGCGAAGTGCTAGCTGATTCCACTTAGTTAATAAATAATTCCTGGGAATTAGTTTCTATTTTTTTTTATTAGGCACATTTAGAATGTGTATAAGAATCTAGAATTTTTTTCAGAAATAATTGTTGATTCAATTAATAAATCAAGTCAAAGTCAACATTGGTCAGCTTTTTGAAAGCTGATGGAGTTGACCTATTTAATGACTTATGTGTATGTGTTTCATTTATAAGACCTTTAAAAAATTTATGAGATAAGAAATGTATTACCTTGATGCTAGTAGCATACTAAGTGCATGCGCTTGAAATTAGGGTTCCAGAAAATTTTTGGACATCGAATCGGTCTCTTTCGTGTCTAGTAGGTTAACTAATTTATCTTGATGATTTTAGCTGTCAAGATATTTTTTTTACTTGTTCTAAAATTGTCTTCATAAATTTGAGATGACCTAGGGATGTTTTAGATGACTAATTGATGTTCAGTAATTTCAGAAACCTTAGGGATTAATTTAGAATTAATCCAAGTAGAGCATTACATTTCTATTATGACTAGAAAAAGACATGTTTATTAGAATTAAAGTGTTTATTTCGGACATCAAAATAATTGAAATTTTAGGTTTCCTAATCGAATCACATTTATAATTCGAATTAGCCGAGACTAACACCAGTACCCAATTCGGTTCAAGAGTTGAATCGAATCACGAACTTTTGATGCATAGTCAAGTCACAAACTAAATTAAACCTCTTTTGTGTGCAACATGCATTAGATGCATTTTAAGGGTGGTTATGGACACAGACCCAATTTAATTGAGTCGTCCATAATCCAATTATATATTTTAGATATATATATCTCTCAAATATATAACACACACACACCATCCAAGTATTGATGAGACCAAAGAACAAATCCCTCAACCAAAATATTAAGACTTACACCTTTTATTGATATGGAAAGAACCAGAGTTCTTTTAGAGTTGGGTTGCTGGGAAAATCCAAGCCTGCTCTACACTAATATGTTCAAACTATGGAAATTAGATTTTCGGATTAATGGGTTAGTCCTAACTAGAAACGTTGATTTTTTAGGCAAATACAAGGTTAACGTGGATAGAGGTGAAGTTGGGTTATATACATGAGATGTATACGAATCAAGAGTTGATAACCTAATGTGTGTGTTAAATCAACAGTTGATGGCATAAGCCAATAGTTGCATAACTGAATGCAATTAGTATGAATGATACGTACCGATTAACCTAAGGTGGCTTGTTGGGCAAAACCAAGGTCATTCTTAGTGATATTATATATCGACTTATTAGGAAAACTATAAGTTTTCTCGAATTCGTAATGAGGGCTATGGATTTGGATAAAAATAGTGGGACCTATAATGCATATGATTAAACTCCTTATCGATATGCATTAGTGTACATTCTAACACTTTCTTTCGTTCTTCTAAGTAATTGAATTCCACGATGTCTTCATCTAATGTGAACCTACGCTTTCTATTAGACTCCAACAAACACACGGGACCTAATGTTTTAGATTGGCTATAGAATTTGAGAGTTATTCTCAAATATGAGAAACTATGATATGTCCTACATGAACCACTTCTCAATCCCCCTATTGCTGATGTATCTGATGAGGGTCAAAAAGCTTACAACAAGCTACTAGATAATAGTGAGCTGGCTAGCTGTATAGTGCTAGCCTCTATGGCACCGAAACTACAAAAGTAGCATAAGGATATAGATACTCATACCATACTCTACCATCAAAAGGAATTGTTTCATGAGCAAGCTAGGTCTGAAAGGTTCGAGACCTCGAGGTTGCTTTTTTGCTCTAAGATAGCTAAGGGATCATCTCCAATGCAGTATGCACTGAAGATGAATGGATACATTGAGAGGTTAACCAGTTTGGGTTTTATAATGGATCATGAATTTAAGTATAGAATTAATTCTGACTAGTTTGACCGATAGTTATTCATAGTTTGTGCTTCACTATCGGATGAACCAAATATCTGTCACAATACTTAAGTTGATTAATCTACTCAAAACAGCTGAGCAAACTATCAAAAAAGATAGTAAGGCTATGATGTTGGTAGACTCTCCTTCTGGTTCTTGTAAGAGGAACCAAAAGAAGAAGAAGAAGTCTAAGAAGCCAGTAAGAGGTATAGCCAAGAAGAAGGCAAAGGAGACTACATTAAAGGGGATATGCGTCCATTGCAATAAGGAAGGACATTGAAAAAGGAATTGCAAAGTCTATCCAGAGTCGCTGAAGCAGAAGAAGGCATTAAATGCTCCACCGTTTACTTCAGGTATGTTATTTGTCAGTAAAGTTAATCCTATTTCTGATCATAACATTTGGGTATTAGATACAAGATGTGACTCACACATATAGGTTGATATGTAAGGTCTCAGGGATAGTAGACCGCTCAAGAAAGGAGAGATGGACCTACGTGTGGGAAATGGATCAAGAGTTGTTGCATTAGCCGTAGGAACCTATGTTTTGTATCTTCCCAGTAGGCTAGAGTTAATTTTGGATAATTGCTATTATGTACCTGTTGTGACAAAGAACATTGTATCTATTTCATGTCTTAATAAAACGGGATTTCATTTAACTTTTTTACACAATGGTTGTTCAATTAAGTTGAATGAAATGTTATATGGAGCTGCTACATTGTGTAATAGTATTTATATATTAGATATGTGCAATCCAATTTTAAAAATCAATAACAATAAAAGATAAAAACAGGATAACTTAAAATCATCTTACTTATGACATTGTCAACTTGGCCATACAAGTGAGAGATGCATAGCTAAGCTACACAGGAGTGGTAGCCAAAAGTCATTTGATTATAAATCATATAAAACATGTGAATCTTGCTTGTTAGGCAAGATGAATAAATTACCTTTTAAAGTAAAGGGAGAACGAGCAAATGGGTTATTAGATCTAATAAATTCTGATGTATGTGATCTGATGTCCATTCATGCCAGAGGTGGTTTTATGTACTTCATTACTTTTATCGATTCTTATTCACAATATTGGTATGTGCATCTACTGAGAAACAAGTCTGAAGCATTTGAAATGTTCAAACAATTTAGACATGAAGTAGAGAAATAGCTCGGTAAAAGCGTCAAGACACTTCGATTAGATCGAGGTGATGAATACTTGAATGAGGAGTTTCTAACTTATCTCAGGGATAACAGGATTGTATCCCAATGGACTCTACCTTACACACCGTAACATAATGGTGTGGCTGAAAGGAAAAACCTAACCTTGTTAGACATGGTAAGGTCAATGATGGACTTAGCAGATCTGTCGAAATCCTTTTGGGGTCATGCACTCGAGACTGTTGTTTATGTGATAAACAGAGTCCTTTCAAAAGCAGTTGATGTTACTCCATATGAGATATGGACTAACAAAAAACCTTATCTTTCTCGTATGAAAGTTTGAGGTTGTCCGACTTACATGAAGCAGATTTAATTAAACAAACTTGAAGCAAAATTTGATAAATGTCTGTTTGTAGGATATTATACGGAAACAATTGGATATCAGTTCTATAATGCTTTAGAGCAAAAGGTGTTTGTCTTAAAGGATGTTGTCCTTTAAGACAAAGAGTTTCTTCTAAAAGAAGACAGTGGGAGCAAAGTTGAACTTGATGAAGTTCATGATGTTTAAACAGAAGCAATTCAATTGCCTGAACCCGAGATTGTTGTTCACGCAGATGAAATAGGATATACAAGGTTCCAAAGAGATATGGATTTCTCGTAAGTGAACAAAATGACGTATTGCTCATAGAGGAGGATGAGCCTACAACCTATGAAAAGGCTCTGAAGAGTTTAGAATTTGAAAAAATGACTTCAAGCTATGAAGTCTGAAATGGATTCCATGTTTGAAAACCAAGTATGGACTTTGGTTGATCCACCTAAAGGGATAAAACCCATAGGGTGCAAATATATTTTCAAGAAGAAAATCAACTTGGATTTTAATGTGATTACCTATAAAGTGAGGCTAGCCGCTAAAGGTTATTGTCAAAGACAAGGATTTGACTATAACGAGACATTTAGCCCCGTTGCCATGCTTAAATCCATTAGAATACTCCTAGTCATTGCTGCTTATTATAATTATGAGATATGGCAAATGGATGCGAAAACGAATTTCTTGAATGGAAACCTAATTGAAGATGTGTATATGATACAACCTGAGGGCTTCATATCCAAAGATGGTAAAAAGGTATGCAAGCTTCAGAAATCCATATATGGATTAAAGCAAGCATCTGGGAGTTGAAACATTCTATTTGAAGAGAAAACCAAAGAATTTGGTTTCTCACAAAATCCTGATGAATCTTATGTGTACAAGAAGGTTAGTGGGATTGTTATCATGTTCTTTATGTTATATGTGAATGACATATTACTAATAGGAAATGATGTCTCAAGTTAGCAATCAACCAAAATTTGGTTGTCCCAAAATTTTTCCATGAAAGACCTTGGAGAAGCAACTTATATATTGGGAATAAAGATCTATAGAGAT
>JAOQMS010043757.1:0-11313 GCA_027563885.1 Erythroxylum longipes
TAATAAAGTTATTGAAATGTATGTAATGGTATGATTAATTAGGACATTTAATTCAATTAATTAGAATTTTATATGAATGGTTAATAAGTTATTGTTAAGTTATGAATTACATTGATTACAAATTTTTAATTTACTTAAATTATTTATTAATTATTTTAATAAATAATTAAAAAATTTATTAAAAAATTTTGGGTAGTGGGTGGGCCACTGGCCCGTAGTTTGACCCATCCGTGGTTTCACGGGCGGGCCAGCCTGTCCACCCGGCCCGTGGCCTATGTTTCACGGGTCATGGCCCGGCCCGCTGATCTGCAGGCCATACTCACTGGGCCCGTGGCCCGGTCAAACCGGGCCAAACCCATTGACCACGGACCGGGCTGGGCTCGGGCCAAATTGACAACTCTAATTAACACCCTCTAAAATTGATGGAAAGCTTAGATCATTTAATTTTGAAAGTAAGAAACAAACTATTTCAATCACTCTATCAAAGGGATGATAATAAAATGACTAGAATAACACTTTGAATACTCTAAAACACCACAAACTTAACAAGTTTGATAAGTTATAAACAAAACACAAACTGAATTAGCTTGATAAGTTCCAAAGTTTATGCAAGAACTTTAATCAAAATTAATGGAAATCTTCAATTTAGCCACCATACCCAATAGCTGAAGAACTAAGATATATACGAAATGAAAATTAACACCCTCTATAATTGATGGAAAACTAGATCATTCAAGTTTGAAAGTAAGAAACAAACTATTCCAATCACTCTATCAAAGGAATGATAATAGAATGACTAGAACAACACTTTGAATCCTCCAAAATGTCACAAACCTAACAATTATTATAAGTTAAAAAGAAAAAAAAAGATTTTAGGTGTTGAATGCCAAAAACTGAATTAATTTGATAAGTTCCAATGTTGACGCAAGAACTTTAAACAAAACTGATGGAAATTTTCAATCTAGCAACCACACACACCCCAATAGTTGAAGAACTAAGATACATATGATGGAGCTCAAGCATCACAAGCAGGCAAGACAGAAGGATTAGGACATGGACATGTTGGAGAGCTTAGGCAGCAAGGAGAAACACTTAAACAAGCTCAACAAAGTGATATTAGGGAAAAAAATCCATTGGAGAATCTTGGAGCTCTAATGACAAGGTTGCGAGCTAAGCATGCTAAAGAGGCTCTTAATAATCTGATGGTGGATCTATATGTAAGAGAAGAAGCTAAAACACTTGGAAACACGTCAATCATGTTTATAATGATGATTCAAGGCTTGGAGTAATGCGTTAGACTTGTTGAAGAAGGCTGGACCTGACGCACAACTTGAAACAACTCAATTGTTACAATTAGGTTGTTTTGAGCATCTTTGGGCCAATTGCTTGGGCTTCTTATTTTATTTATTTAGAACTTTTATTTTTCTATTTAGGACTTAAATAAGTGGATTCTAGCCTTAAATAAGCCTAGTTATGTTGTTGGGTTTGTTTAGGCCTAATCAGCTTGTTTTAAGCTTCTTGTTAGGAAGCTTGTTCTTTTAGACTAGAATGGGCCAAAACCTGATTCCTACCCTTATGAAAGTCGTCCAAGACATTACGGTTAGTATAAATACTCTTTATTTCGTGTCTTGTTGACAGACCTCATTCACTCAATATTCAGAAAACAAATTGAGTGTTCTTTTGCATTACTTTAGAGAAATCCTTGGTGTTCTAAGACTTGGTTTTCATTCAAGCAAGTGCTTGTGAAGATCAAACCATTCCTTATTCCCAATCCTTCCTAAATTCTGTGGGTGTGGTGGAAATACCTTCTGATTTGTTTTTGTCATTCTTGCGTAATATTAAACGTTCCTTAGATCCTGGATTCATGATTTGTGCTTCATCCAATATGAGGTGAGGAGCTTTTCAGTTTTTGGTATCAGAGATATCTCTATTGCCAAGGTTTGAATTAATTTGTTTCCTTTCTTTCTAATCAATTTCGTGTCTTTTAAAAGTTATTGAGTTTTCTTGATTCTTTGGAATCTTGAATATGTTTTCTTAGGTCTTTGAGTTTTCCTTCTTGTTTTTGTTATTCCATCTTTTTCTTTTGTTTTTTGTCTGTTTCTTTCAGTTCTTGTGTTGGATAAATTCGATCTTTATCATCTTTTTTGCTTATTGTAAACTTGTGCATTCAAAGAATTGAGTTTGACTTGATCTTTCGAGTTCTTAATGAATCTTTTGAATCCTGCAATTTTCACTTTGAATCTTGTTCTTGATTTTGGTTTTCTTTAAGTTTCCTTTTGTTCAAAAGTTAAAAAAAAGTGATAAAAAATAGTCCAAAAAAGCAAGAAAGAAAAGAAGATAAAATAGACAGAAAAAAAAGATCTGGTTAGAGTTCTCGATAGTGTCAACAAAATAACTTCTAAACTTGTTCAAACTCACTCCAATCTGTGTTATTCCTTCTTGTACATGTCAATTACTTCTTTTTTTCCAATCCAAACACGTTTCTTACATCCTTTGTTTACCTAACAACGTCACTTATATTCTTTCTTTTATAGAACACATAAATCACATTCTAGTTGTTGTGATTAAAGTTATAGGGGTTCTTAGAGTCTCCAAAAATCCAAATTGCTAACTTTGTTTTTCTTTGGCCTCGTTTTAGGGTTTTCTTATTTTTCTTACATCAATTTGTCTCTTGGGAGTGGTAATTGAAAGGGTAAAGGTTGGAAATTGCTCTTCTTGGAAGAAAATTTTATTCTACAAAGAACTCCTAGAGTAAGAATATTAAAAGGTGAGTTGTGAGTGATTTAGAGAGCAAACATGTGAAGGAGAGACTATTTTCTACTAAATTTTTTTTGTAAGTTCTAAATCATATCCAACAATAGAAATTCACCATCTTCTAGTAAGGATAAAGAGGTGGATGAAGGTGGAGAGTGGGAGATTAATCCATTGGTAGTAAAGTCATAACAAAAAATATTTGAGAGGATGTTTAAGGAGATGGAGAACATAATGGAGAGGTTAGAAGAAATTTTTTTGAAGTTTAATTCTCAATCCAACCCAAGGAAGAGGACACCTGAACCTCGAAACACCCATTATGATTTTGAGGATGATGACGACCAACTTAGTACCTTTGAAGAAGTTGGGAATTATAGAGGGAATAGTGGTGGTCAAGGTAGAGGGAGAATGGGTAGAAATTTTGGAAGAAAAGTTAAGTATGGGAATGAGAGGGGAGTAGAGGCTATAGTGGACAGTAACATTGGTAGTATTAAGATGAAGATAAATGCCTTTGTTGGAGAGATGGATCCGATGTATGTAGTAGCCTATTTCCAAAACATACTAAAGGTTAGAACCCTAGACCATTACACCTGAGTAATAACATTGGGAATTCATGAAATTCATTTCATTAACATGCATATCATTAGCACACACACATGAATTATGATTTTGTACACAATGCAAAGATAGTATATGCACTCAGTTGACATGTTTCGGGGTATGAAAGATTTAAAATGAACATGATGTGAATTGTGAATTGTTATGTCTTGAATATTGGTTTGATTGGATTCCAATTAGTAATTTGGAATTAATTGTTATAAATTGGGAGATCGGTGAATTTATATGTACATTTGGATTAGGGAAAATACCAAGTGGCTAGATAAATTGACACATGAAAAATTAGGATGACTAAGCCCATAAATTGAGTGACATTTGGCATAGATAAATGAGTGACATTGGCATGGCTAATTAATTAACAAATGGATCAATCATTGAGTGACAAATGGACTAGTAACTAGGTGACAAATGGTAGCTTAAGGAGGAGATAAATGGCTTACATCCCTAATGACATATGTCAAGGTAAAATGAAGACACCTTGCACCTAGTTAAACTAAGCTACAACAGGGATGGTTTCTGCTGTCTTCATTATTCTTCTCCATCGAAAATTGCTTCTACTCATGTCTCTGAATTTTGGTCTAAACTTAGCTAAATTGCCACACCAAATCCATACTGTTATCTTCCAAAATACAGCCAAAGAATTAGCTTGTTGATGTCCTTTATCCTTGCCATAAACCAACTCATTTTCACCTTGAAATTATGATGATCTTGCTTGAAAGGAGGGATAGGTTAATTTGATGTATTGAGGAGGAATTTGAGCTAAACAAGTAAGTACAAATCTGATCTTTATGGCATATTCTAATAGAATGATAAGGATGGTTGAATTGGAAAGAAATGTATATGATGTTGATGATGAAGTGTGCTGGAATATGTTGGATGAACTTGGATGCTTTTATGCTTTGTTTTTTATGTATAAAAACCGTGGGTTGTAGGTTATTATATGAATGAATTGGACTGGAATTTGAATTATAATGAAGGTGAATTTATGCTAAAGAAAGATTTTAGTGTAGTGTTCTTGAATTGGGAAAGAACTAGGACTATATGCATAATAGTGAATGACAGTTTCTGTTTTGTTTTTTTATGCATGAAAGATAATAATTTATAAGCTGCCAATTGAATAATTTTAAGTTGTTATTAGAGATGAAATTGATAAGGAATTAGAGTATAATTAAAGTCTAATTGAGGTATAATTGATGAACTTTTAAGAGGATGTTTTGAGTTTGGTATAAAGATGTTAAAATATGGAAAAAAAATTGAAGGAATTGGATGGTGAACTTTTGGTTCACTCATCCCATGATTATGGGAGCTGCATACATGATTGTGGAAAAGGCCTTGAAGTGAAGAAAATGCTATTTTGTGTGATTCTTGAACCAAATAAGGATAAGTCACTTTACCTTGATGCATTTGGACTTCATTGAGGCTTAAAATGAACCTAGTTTGATGTTGGATAAGTTAGTTAAGTGTTTGATAAGTTTAGGTTGTTAATTGATGTTATAACTTAAGGAAAAGATTGTTTGATATCAATGTATCTAAATTTGGAATTTATAAGTGTTAAAGGAAAGAAGGTGTTCTTATGAATATAAATGTGATCTTTATATGAATAATGCATTAAGAATGAATGAATGAGAATTGGGAATTGTGTAAATTCATATAATGCTAGAAAAGGGTTAGTAAATGTAGGTTAATGAAGTTAGAATAATTAGATTTACTTGAGGTATAAACCTAAATTGTAAACTAGTTAGATCCAATATATGACGTTTGATAATCAAGAATTGTGAATAAGGTTACATACCCGAAAAAGTTAATTGAGCATGCATTGAAAATGACACATATATATCTACATGATTGAATATTTATATGATTGATCAACTTAGCAATGAATAAAATATATGTATATTGCATGATTAAAGAAGTACAAGTTAAATGTCAGCATCCAGACATTGTTGAATCATCAAGGCAATAGCTTATCTGGAGTGTACTATGAGTTATCCTAGATGTTTTCTCACCATGATTGATTTGTCTCTATTTAAATTTCAGTTATTGATATTTGGGAATGTATTGGGAGTGTTTTCCAATTGAATGTGAATATGAAAAGTATATACTCAATTGAATGTTGAATGTCGGACTCAAATCCAATGAATATGATAAATGATTGTGCATAATGATTGAAAGATATTGATGTCATATTTTGTGAAATGATGCATTTTATCATATTGTTATGCATAATCAGATAAAGGAGTTGTGACCGGATTGACCAGGGTGAAAAATAGCTTAAAGCCCATAAATGTGTGCAAAGAGCCACAAGCTCAGTTATTAATGATCCCGGTATTCACAATAGGTACAAGACAGTAAATTAAATGAGCCTAATATTCACAATAGATACGGGGAAGTAAAAAGGCGCTCGATCACAAGAAAATAAAAATGAAAGTAGAGTCACATGTGCTTATGCATTTGCAAATATATCTTCAAATGTATTATGTGAATGATTGTGAAGAATTTTTAAATTATGTTGATGTAATGATATGCAATGATTGTGTACATATTGCTGATATGAATGACTAAGATAGATGATTGAAATATTTTTGAAATGATTATACGAAATGTTTGAAGTTCATGATGTCTTGTTGAGATATGATGTGATACATTTGTTGAACTATGATATACTTGTGAATTTGGTTTCATATCAATGATGTTTGGTTTTCTGACTAAGTGAGCACATCAATGATGGTTTATTCACTGAGTTTGTAAACTCATCAAATTGGAACGTTAATTTTCAGGTATGAGGGATACCTTGCTTTTAACACATTGGTAGAAGTCTAGTATTTTCATTTTTGGAAACAAGAATGACTCAAAGGTCTGGTCAGATGATATTTGAAGAGTTTAGTAGAATGCATTTATTTACCTTTCTCATTTCATGTAGAACATTTTGTAAAACAGTAAGCTCTCAGATGTTTTTGGTACTGTAAATATATGGATAATATAATGTAAAGCCACAATGTAAGTTATGCTAATGAAATGGACAAAGTTGATATTTTAAGTACTTATGTTCTGTATGATGCCATAATAAGTGAATGTGATTACTCTAATATACCATTTTCATAGGGTTTGTTCTTGAATGTCCTCTGGATAGTCGGGCATATGCTCTATAGTAGTGGTGTGTTACAATGTATATCTAAAGTGGGAATGGAAGGTTGAGTTAGTGTTTGAGTGCCATAATTTTTATGATGAGAAGAAGGTTAAATTGGCAGCCTCTAAGTTTAGTGATTATACGATTACTTAGTGGGATCAACAGATTGTGTCTAGGAGGAGAAATCGAGAACCACCAATTAGCTCTTGGGAGGAGATGAAAACCATAATGCGGAGGAAGTTTGTACCAAACTCATATTATAGAGAGTTTTTTCAAAGACTACAGAATCTGACCCAAGGAAACAAAACCATGGAGGAATACTACAAGAAAATGGCGATGGCAATGGCAAGACTAAACATAGAAGAAGACAGAGAAGCTACAATGGCTCGGTTTGTTTATGGTCTCAAAACTAAAATTAATAATGTAGTCGAGCTACCTCATTATGTGAAGTTAGAAGATGTCGTACACATGGCTATGAAAGTTGAAAGACAATATAAAAAGAAGTATACTAATAGTGTAAGTGTTTCTAGTACAGGAACTACATCTTAGAGTAAATAGTGGAGTCAAAAGGAAGATAAAGCTCCAAATAGCAAGTTTGAAACACCTAAGCCTAAAACAAAACAAGGAGAAAGAGGTAAGGTTGAATCCTTTTCAAATTCAAGGAGTAGAGATATCAAGTGTTTTCATTATATAGGAAGAGGTCACATTGCATCTCAATGCCCAAACAAGAGGTTAATGACAATTCAAAATATGGAGTATATGTCTGAAAGTGAAGAAGAGGGATACACAGACATGCTTGAATTAGAAGATATTGCCCAAAGTGAAGATGAGGTCGAGATAGAGCAACCAATGGAGGGGAAATCATTGGTAACTAGAAGAGCCTTAAGCATTCAAATTAGAGAAGATGACGATGAAGTGAACCAACAAAGAAAGAATTTGTTATATACAAGATATGCTATTAATGATCGGATTTGCAGCCTTATAATTGGTGGATGGAGCTGTACGAGTGTGGCAAGTGTTGATCTGGGGTCAAAAATTAGGGTTAACAACTATCAAACATCCTATGCCTTACAATCTTCAGTTGCTTAACGAATCGGGAAAGGTGAAGGTATCTAGGCAAGTGTTAGTTGCATTCAAGATTGGGAGGTATAAGGGTGAGGTTTTGTGAGATGTGTTGCCTATATAAGCTGGACATATATTATTAGGGCATCCATGGTAGTTTGATCGATGAGCAATCCGTGATGGGTACAAGAATCATTATTCATTCACCATGGATGGAGTGAAATACACTCTTGCTCCTCTTTTGCCAAAGCATGTTTATGAAGATCAATTGAAAATTCATAATAGAGAACAAGCGAGTTTAATGAAAAGAGTGGTAATAAACGAGTGCAAACACTTGGGGAAACATCAAACATTTGGGAAACACTTCTCTGAGAGATAAACATGAGGGGAAAGGTGTGAGCATGGTTGCTAGAGTGGGGGATGTGAGAGATGCATTCTTGGCCAAGCATCAAATGCTACTTTTTATGTACAAAGAAGTTTATTTATCCTATGAGTTCCTTACTAACCATGATTTGCCAACTATTATTGTTTCTATTTTGCAGGCTTTTGATGATCTATTACAAGAAGATATGCTGAGTGGATTACCACTTAAACATGAAATAGAGCATCAAATTGATCTTATACCGGGTGCACAATTGTTGAACCGATCAGTATATAGAACAAACCCAGAGGAGACAAAGAAATTCAAAGACAAGTGGAGGAATTGCTAGAAAAAGGCTACGTAAATGAGAGCCTCAGCCTGTATTCAGTTCCAATCTTATTAGTGCCAAATAAAGATGGATTATGGTGTATGTGTGTAGACTGCTGTGCCATCAACAAAATCACCATAAAGTATCATTACCCTATCCCTAGGTTAGATGATATGCTTGATGAGTTGTAGGGTGCATGTTTGTTTTCCAAAATTGATAAAAAATCTGGTTACCATCAAATTAGGATTAGAGAAGGAAATGAATGGAAAACAACATTTAAAACTAAATATGGATTGTATAAATGGTTGGTAATGCCTTTTGGTTTAACAAATGCACCTAGAACTTTTGTGAGGCTTATGAATCATGTATTGAGTGAATTTCTTAGAAAGTATGTGGTTGTTTACTTGGATAATATTCTAGTTTATAGCAAATCACTTGATGAGTATGTAGAACATCTGAATAAAGTGTTGCATGTGCTTAGAGAAAAGAAATTGTATTTTAATTTGAAAATTTTTTCTTTTTTCACTAATCAAGTTGTGTTTTTGGGTTATGTGGTGAGTGCAAAGGGTATACAAGTAGATGAAGAAAAGGTACGGGCAATTAAGGAATGGCCTACCCCTAGGAAAATTAGTGATGTTAGGAGTTTTCATGGGTTGGCTAGTTTCTATAGGCTATTTGTAAAGGATTTTAGCTCTATTGCTCCACCATTCACTGAGATAGTTAAAAAGAGTGTAGGATTTAAGTGGGGGCATAAGCAAGAGAGAGCGTTTAACTTGTTGAAGGAGAAACTTAGCACAACACCTGTCTTAGCTTTACTTAAATTTACCAATACTTTTGAAATTGAGTGTGATGCGAGTGAGGTTGGAATAGGTCCGTCTTGATGCAGGATAGAAAACCAATTGCATATTTAAGTGAGAAACTTAGTGGGGTAGCCTTAAACTACCCAACTTATGATAAGGAAATGTATGCATTGGTTAGGGCATTAAAAACTTGGTAGCACTATTTGTGGTCGAAAAAGTTGCTTATCCATACTGATCATGAATCATTGAAATACATAAAGGGTAAACACAAATTTAGCAAAAGGTATGCAAAGTGAGTAGACATTTCCATGGACTTTGTTTTGGGTTTACCTAGGTATAGGAAAGGTTATGATTCAGTTTTTTTAGTTATTGATAGGTTCTCTAAAATGGCACATTTCATTGCATGTCATTGAACTAATTATGCATCATACATTGCTGAATTGTTCTTTTCAGAAATTGTTCATATGCATGGAGTTCCAAAAACCAATGTTTTTTATCATGAGGCAAAAGTTTTGAGTTATTTTTGGAATACTTTATGGGGTAAGTTAGGAACAAGTAGACGGTCGAACTGAAGTGATAAATAGAACTCAGGTTCTTTGTTTCATGTTATATAACTTGAAACACGGAAGGATCCTTGCCATTCATTGAATTTGTTTACAATTGAACCATACATAATGCTATTGGTTTTTCACCATTTGAAATCTTTTATGGCTTTAATACTTTGTCTCTGTTAGATCTTGTTCCATTACTATTAGGTGAAAGACATAACTTGGATGGAAAGAAGAAGCTGAGTTGGTGAAAAACCTTCAAGAAAAGGCGAAGCAAAATATTGAAAGAAAGATGCAACAATATGAAAAGCAAGCAAACAAGGGTCGAAAGCATGTAATAGTCAAACCTAGTGATTGAGTTTGGGTACACTTTAGGAAGGAAAGGTTTCCCAGAAAATAGAAATCTGTGTTACACCTGCGTGGAGATGGACTATTTCAAATGGTGGAAAGGAACAATGAGAATGCATACAAGATTGATTTGCCAGGTGAATATGGTGTTCATACTATTTTCAATGTTGCTTATTTATCTCCTTTTGATTTTGCAGATAAAGAAGCTGATTTGAGGACAAATCTGCTGGAATTTTATAGCTTAAGGTACTACAAATTTCATTTGATGCACCAAGATATATTTAAAGTGCTTGGGTTTCATGTAAGCAGCTAACCCCCAGCTCAAAAGAGATTAATGAAGCTCATGTAAGCTATAAATGGCTTGACATGACTTTCCCTTTGCTCAAGTGTCTAAAGCTAGCTTAAGGTGAGCTTATTAAAACTATTTAATAGCTAGATGCCCTAACTCATCTTTAGTTCTTGGGAATTGAAGCTAGCTATAAATGTGTTCATACTAGTTAAGCTAGAAGAGCTAATTAAGCAGCATGAGTTGGAGTTGAAACCCAAAAATTAATGGCAAAATTGGTGGTGCTAGATGAAGGAATCTAGCTTGCTTAAGTGCACAATGGACACTAGGTTGTACGATGAGCTTTAGCACACCATAATGCATCTTCCCATGTATGTGCAAGTTCATTGCCTCCACATGGATACATGAATTTAGCTAAGAAAGGATGAATTCGGCCAATGGTTGTGAGCATTCATCCAAAAAGGGTTTCATGTACAAGAATGAATGGTCAAGAGTGTACCATTATGACTTTAAGAGAAGATATATGACTCTTTGCCAAAGGATGTGTCCCTTGGTCAAAAGTCATGATGTTTCACCAAGAGACATAACTCTTGGAAGAGTCATGATGTTTCGCCAAGAGACATAACTCTTGAAAGAGTCATGACCTTTCAAAGGCACCTTTTGGTGGCCTATAAAAGGAAATTTTGTAGTTTCTTTGAGAGAGGTTTCTTTTCTTTGGCCGAATACGACACTCTTCTTGTAACACCCCATTCCCGCTTGACCCGAACCCGATATCAACGGTGATATCCGAGTTCGTACCCCGCGAGGGTGATGTGCCACATCACTAAACATTCAAACAATCAGAATCGTTATATTTTTTTAAACCACATATCATAAAGATACAGACAGTTGATAACCAAAACATTCCATTTTATTTTATAACTATTTGATACAAAGCAATGTAGTCAACAGAAACTTTTATTAGCCACTTTGGGCCCATTTCAAATTCAAAATACAAACATTTCCAATTTCTCAAAATTATTACAAACTGTAATGTTCGATTACAAATAATACAAACTTTTGCGGAAAAATACATTTAGTGACA